>VDFB02178841.1:0-27966 GCA_007258455.2 Sequoia sempervirens
TCCAGTTTGCAGGGTGTCAGGTTGGGCTTTCGCAGAATCTTCCAGAGAGTCTTTTCAGAGAACTTTCTCTATTTTTAGAAAGTTAGGTCAGGCGGAAGTTGCTATTTCGGGCAGGGCACCTGGTGCACTTGTTCAGCTCAGATTCGACCCAGTTCAGCAGTTGGGTGATTTGAGGGAGAAATAAGGAGTATTTGATGAGTTATTAAATATTTAATAATTTGACTTTATTATAAAGTCACTTTATTGAAATATTAAAATATTTAATTATTTGGCTAAGTTATAAAGTATTTAATTATACTTTATATTATTTTATTAAAATGTGACTTAATGAGTATTTAATGCTCATTAAAAGTGGACGCCAATAATTAAATCATTTCTCCTAAGTCCAAAAGTGAAAATTAAATCATTTATTTAAATGATTATTTTAATGGAGAATTAGGTCGAACTTTTCAAAGGAGAATATATTGTTCTTCCCAAGGCAAAATCGAACTATCCTGTTATTATTCAATTTTGTCTTTGGCATCTGAGCTTTGGAGTTTGCAAACCCTAGGGTTATTGGCAGACGATCGTTTCTGGAGAACGTAACCTCTTCAGAGATCAGGCAGACTGAGGCTGTGAGATACCAGCTGAAGCTTGCACTTGGTGATTTCATCCAGAAGTCACAAACTGAGCTTAACCAGTTAATTATTCAGAGATTCACAGAGGAAACCATCAGAGGAACAGGGCGATTTCTTCAGAAGACTTATATCAGAGATCTGGCACCTTTTCTTGAAGTCCGTACCATCATCATTATTGCTGCAGACTGGCCGTACTGTACCTGCAGGCCGTACTTCATTCTTTTCAGAGGTTTTTCTCCTGGCGTTCAGTTTCCAGCTTCCAGCTTGAGGCGTTGGCTTTGTATTGAACATTTACTGGAGATTTGACATCGAATTCAGAGACTGGAGATTTACTTATTCCTGGCCGTACTCAGCATTTATTGCTGCAGCCGCCACCTACAGAAAACCAGGTTTTTCATCAATAATTTCATTATCTTTCATCTCTGGCTCCATCTATATTATTGTAATTGCTCTGGATATTGAATATATTGAGGCGCCTATCATATTTGAGCATAAATTGCCATTTTTGAATTTATTTAGATTTTATTTGAATTTCCTAGAGAAATCGCAAATTTTACTTTTGCCTGTTAAAACCTTCAAAATCACAAAAAAACCAAAAATTGCAAAAACCAAACAAAAACAATTAGGGTTACAGTTTTGAGAACCACCAGGGTTCTGACAGTGGTATCAGAGCACAGATCTCCTGCCATCCTGTGTTTTTTTTTTCAGTGATTATTCAGAATACAGTGCATTTCTGGGTTGCCTTTTATGAACCAAGACATTATTCAGTATACCAGAGGTGTAGGGACAGGCAAAGACGAAGACTGGATGGTCCTCCGATTCCGAAGGTTAGACAATATCGAGTGCTTGGTTTTCAGATCCAAGTTAGTTACCGTTGCACCAAAAAGCCCGGACTAGTAGTGAACGACACCCCTCTTAGCGTTAAGGGGGCATCCCGGATAGGTACTCGGAAGACCCCGACACGTGGCTGGGTAAACCGCTGGACAGACCTACGTCACCTTCCGATAGGGGCCCGCATCGGGACATCACGCCCGCGCTCGCGAGTCTCGACCTCGAGACCTCCAGCTCTGATACCAAGTTAGTTACCGTTGCACCAAAAGCCCGGACTAGTAGTGAACGGCACCCCTCTTAGCGTTAAGGGGGCATCCCCAGGATAGGTACTCCCGCCGAAGACCCCGGACACGTGGCTGGGTAAACCGCTCGGACAGACCTACGTCACCTTCCGATAGGGGCCCGCATCGGGACATCACAAAATTTGTCTATCACTCTATTAGTGAACTCCTCATAAGTATTGACAAGGTTATGGCCAAGGGCCCAAGAGTGACCAAACCGTGGTACCACCATTCGTGAGCAGCTCCCTCCAAATGTAATGTAGCAAATTTAATGGCGTCTTCTTCAGGTATTGGTCTCAAAGAGAGGTAGTTTTCTAGCTTTTGCACCCAAGACCTAGTTGTACATTCACCACTTCCATCAAAATGGGCCAATGTTACCTTCCCAAGAGCTTGCTGAAAGTCTATCCTTAGAGCTATAGGAGGATGGTGATCATTCCTCCCACCATTTCTTCTATTCCTTTGATTCATGAATTGATCAAAGGTCCACTGTTCTCTGAGATCAGGAGGTAATGTAGAATATTCCATGTATGCTTTCCTGGCATCGTCTGCAAAAGGTGTTGCAACTTCCACTTGTTGTTCTTCTCTTTGAGTGAAAGTAGGGAAGAGAGGTCTAGAGGCTGATCCTCTAGCATTGGTTGCTCTATGTCTTCCATTGACCTCTGTATTGTTGCCATTAACACCACTATTCTCTCCTGTATGATTGTTTTGATTCTGAAGGTGATTTTGATTCGGAATTGCTTGCTGGTCCATTCTTGCTAGCAAGTGTGACATCATTTCAATCATCCCATCGAACTTCTTTTCAATCCGTGCTTCTCTTTCATCCATATTCTGCCTGTTACTGTCTGACATGTTTTCAATTGTTTCTTCAAACCCTTCAACTGCTTTTCCTGTTTCTCTCAATACTTTTGAGAAAGTATCTGCCTCAGGAGTCAGTGGAAATTGCAAATGTTGATTTCTTGCTTGACTTCTAGTGTATGGTCTCTCACTCATCTGACAACTGAATTTTGATAATCACAGGATGGCATAATCTTGGCTTTGATACCATTGTAATGAGCCTTGCTCAAACTGATCTCAATCTCTTCAATTTTCTGCCTTGTAATTTTGTCAAACAATTTGTATGCAATGTTCTTGTTTGCTGGTTTGAAGTTTCAGTTTGTAGTTTGATGCTTGTAGTGAATGCTAAATTGATTTGAAAGCTTGAAAATAACTTCTACAATGTCTAGGCAAGTATCTAAGTGCAATGCAATCACTTTTTGTATTTTCAAATGCATATAAATGAGAAACTACATGAATAAAATGCATCTACAGCCAAGAGACATTTTGTCAAACACTTGGCATGCATACTATTAAGCTGAGTACAAATGATTGAGAAATCCTTAATAACAACTTCAAATGATCAACAACTTATATCTCCTTGATTGCAAATGAATGTCCAATACAATGCTTATTCAAAATGGCCAAGTCTCTTGGCATTTACAATGACATAAAAATATGGTATTTGCTAATATAAATGCACACCTACAGCTGCAACATAAATCTTCTAATATTCAATGATATTATGAACTAACAATTGAAGAACCTGATTGAATGTTGGCGCCTATGATGATAGTTGATGAAGCATCCAAGAACCAAGCCAAATGACCACCTCCTTAGCCAAATCGAATTTTTCAAGAAGTTGCCCCTGCTGCAGATATGAATGCAAATATAAATTGTTTCCCAGCTCTTTGCAGCTTCAAACCTCATCCAATGAAGTCACCAAGCTTTTTTGAGTCAAGCGCCTCACTTCTCCAACAAAATCGAACCATATTAAGTCAACTCCATGCAAATTTGTGGTTCTTCTTTATGACTGAAAATTCTGATATTTTTAAATCAGACTTCCTCTAATGCAAGCCATCCTCCAAGATGTAAAGAGTAGATGATAATATTAATACCAAAATTGCCTCCAACAATCACCAAATCGATTTATGCCAAAATTGGCCCTTGGCCACTAATTTTGCCCAATGAGATGACTGAAATTATCACCTCCACAATTGCAACCCTTCAGAAGATATTTCATTTCCTCAGTTATGCTATCAATGGGAGTTATCGTTCTCAAAGACAATGCTGATATACTGCAAAAACCTTAGCTCCACAAGTGCTCATAAAATGTAAATGACAAATGTTGGACGTCTAGAAATGACCCCCTCAAGATCCTTTTATGATTTCCTGGGTGAACACATTCACTTTCCTTGCCAATGTGGGATAAAAGATATAATATATTTTGTGTCTTTATGATATAACATTTTATTTTAAGTTACTATATTAAATTAATTAAATATAAGATTACTTTGTGATTTTAATTATTTAATAATCTTATAAAATAATTAATTTAATAATTTCTCCCTTATTTCTCCAATTAGCCTTCGGGGGCAAAAAGGCTAATTAATATCATCATGATGGCCTTAGAAGGGGACATTATAGATTGAGAAATGCATGACAATTGCTTGTCGTTATGTCACTGTTAGTCACTTTCATTTCAGTCATATTATAGCTGGGAAAATTATAAATACATTTATATTACATTCTCAAGTGCAGTTCAATTATTAGTTAGAGTCCTTGATGCATTTGAAATCAACTCAGACTCATAAACCAAAGAGGAGTCAGTTATCAATTGAAAGTAGGACACTTGACAACTGTTTCACGAAATTCTTGAGAGAGCAAAACCGAAAAATTAAAGTCAGATTTTGCAAGGGCTCTTACAGCGGCCAACATTGGGAGGTTTTTGTACAAGTTTGGAGGTTTTGTGCCCTTTCAAGGCTGTGCATAATCATATCAGTAGCATCCTATATTTTCTCCTATTTTTTCAGACCTGTCCATACATTTATGAGTTGAATGAATTAAGTTTTCATCTTTAGCACCTTATTTCAGATCTTTGAAATTGCTATTATTCATACTGTTATTGCCGATTAAAGGTTTACCTAGTCGTTTCAATCTGATTCTTAATGTTCAAGGGTTTTAAGTGGATATTATTTGCTATTAGTTCTAAGTGAGGTTTGAAGCTTATTTGTCAATCAATTGCTGTCAATTTGATTAATAGATGCTTGAATTAAAATTCTGAAAATTTATCACTGATTACAGTAGTGTAGGGTTTAAATTATTTTGCATTTCATTTCAGTCTTCTATAATCAGAAAGATACAAAAAGGTTACATATTCTCCTGGGGTTTCAGATTGCAAACATTATATTATACTAATCCATGCTTCTTCAAGCCAAGAAATATGTTGAGGGAGTTTGCTATTTTGACTGCTTCCCAATAGTTATTGATGAGACTTTTCCCTTCAAAAGTGCATCTAGCCACAGAAATGCGACTCACTTGGACACACCAGGAGTCGGGAGTCCCAAGTCAAGTTACCTTGGCCGAGTCCTGGGGGCTCGGACTCTGACTCGGACTCGGCCGAGTCCACGAGAGTCACGTCACCAGGACTCGGTCGGCATAGTCAAGTGAAAAAAGCAAAAAACACAAAACACAAAACAGTCATTTAATTTGGTTTTTTTTACTTATATCTTCTCCCCAACACTAAAAGCAACTTCATTTCATTTACTTGGCAAAATAGGATAAAAGAGAGTTGTGAGGAAAAAAAAGAGTTCATTGTAGGGCAACTAGCAAGAAGTTGAAGACAAATCCATTATCAGATAGCATTTGGGAAGCTTAATACCACCAAGGAGGTGCATTGAGAGCTCATTATCAACGATTGGAAGGAGTTTGCATTGCATTTCAAGCCTAATCTAAGAGGTAAGTTTGATTTTAATTGATTTTTTTGTGTTTTTTAAACAAAAAATTCATTGTAATTTGTAAAATCATTGGTTTTTTGAATTTGCATTTCTTTTTTTATAAACCCTACATGCAACTTAAATAATTTTAGAAACCCTACTAGTTATTGTAGCCACATTCATTTGCAATTCAAACCATATTTTCACAATGTCTCAAACCCCAGGCAAAAAAGACTACTTGGAAACATGCTGAAATCTTTCCCAGGCAGAAAAAAGGAGAGGTAAAATGCAAATATTGCAAAACACTATTTCATGGAGGCATAAATAGATTAAAATACCATATTGCACGCATATCCATCCATGATGCAGTGGGATACATTAATGCACCTCCTGAGGCTATTTGTGAGGTGCAAGTGCAATTAGAAACATTTAAATTGCAAAAAGAAATGAAAAAGAGGCAGAGGGAGGAGTTGGCGAGCATTGGTGGTGTTGGAGATGCTTCTTCCATGCCTCCATACCATCCTAGTCCGAGTGCTTGTGCTAGTGCTTATGCTAGTACACCAATTATGGGTACTCCTAGTGTTGCTGCTACTGCTAGTGGTAGTGGGAGTGTTAGCATTGGCCCTAAAGTTCATAAATCTAGGGTGGATTCATATTTTGTACCACGTAGTACCCCTGGTTCCCAACCGTCGCTTGAGAGCATGGGTTGGAACAAGGATGCACATGATGCAATGAAGAAATCAATTGCAAACTTCTAGTACTATTGCACCATTCCCTTCCATGAAGCCAAGTAATTCTTTTTTGTTTAATTGTTTTAAAATTTATATTTAGAATCTAGATGTATCTCATTCTCGAATTCAAATTTAAAGTTAAAACTTTTCATTTTACAATACTTATCTAAGTAACTTATTAATTTATTTATGACATGTTTTAGGTCTCCCTTTTGGCAAAATATGGTTGATGTCATAACCATATGTGGGGCAGGGTTCAAAACCCCTATCGAAGATGAATTAAAGGGCCCACTTTTGAGTCAAAAGGTGGCAGATGTAAAAGCACAAATAGAGGAGCAACACTTGTAGTGGAGGAGTTTGGGTTGCGCCATCATGACCAATGGTTGGACTGATAAGAAATAGGACGTTGCTTAATTTTCTAGTTTCCACCGCAAGTAATTGTACTTCCCTCAATGCATTGATTAATTTGAAATTTGAAATTGATTTAGTGATTAATATGGCTGATTTATGTTTTTTAATTTATTGAATAATTGGTTTTGCTTCTTTTTTCAAGTGACACCATCTTCATCAAGTCCATTGATGCTTCCACCCATGTCAAAAATGCCACATAACTTTGTGAGGCTATAGAGGGGTTGATAGCTGAAGTGGGTGAAGAGAATGTGATTCAAGTGGTGACCGATAATGCAGCAAATTATGTTGCTGCGGTAGATTATTGATAGAGAGGCACCCTACTATATTCTGGACTCCGTGTGCCACTCATTGCCTTCACCTCATATTGGAGGATCTTGGCAAGCTCCTATGGATCAAAATATGTGTGGATGCGGCAAAAAACATTTGCAAATTTGTATACAATCACACATTTGTCCTTAGCCTAATGAGGCAATACACGAGGTTGAGGGAGTTGGCTTGTATTGGCATCACCACGTTTGCCACAAATTTTATCACATTACAATCCTTGATTCGATCAGAGGCATCTTTGAGGCACATGTTTGTTGGTGAGGAGTGGACTTCCTCATCCTATGCTACGACCACTGCACGGATTGATGCGACTAATTGCATTTCTGATGAGCCAAGGTTTTGGGCACCAACAAAGGAGATTGTGAAGGTAAAATTTAATTCTTCATTATGTTTTAATTTTTATTCATATTTTACTTTTATTTGTTTATTTTCATTCACACTTACTTAAGTTAATGTTTCACAATGTTTGCACTTTGCAGTTTATCGAGCCCTTGCTAGTTCTCCTACGAGTTGCTGATGGGGAGAAGCCTGCAATGAGCTAATATATGAGGGCATGGATAGGGCTAAAGAGGCCATTAGATCTGTCTATGGTGGAGTTGAGGAGAAGTATCATCCCATTTAGGAGATCATTGATAGGAGATGGCACCACCAGCTTCATAGGCCCCTCCATGCAGCCCAATGTTTCCTAAATCTGGCCTTCCAATCGTAATTTCCGTGTAGATAATGAGATTCTTAGTGGGCTCTACTCGGTGATAGAGTGGATGTTGCTTGCTGTTACTACATAGATAGTAATTGAGATAGACGCCTTCACTAAAGCACAAGGAGGACTCTGTGCACATCAATTGTGCAAAGATAGTAGGACGACATTAAAGCCAGGTAAAAATATATTTAAGAGCATAATTTTCATCTTTTTATATTATAATCTATTATTAAATGTTGAACTTGAAACTTGAAACTTGAAAATTAAAGTTGGAAATGAGATTGATTTTGTTTCTTTTTCTCATCTTAGATAGATGGTGGCATATGTTTGGTTCTGATACACCGAACCTTCAAAATGTTGCCATTGGTATATTGAGCTAGCCATGCATTTCATCTAGTTGTGAGCACAATTGGAGTATGTTTGAGTACATGCACTCCAAGAAGCACAATAGACTGTCAGTGGGGAGGATGAACGATTTGGTATATGTTCATTACAACCTTTGGCTCAAATACAAGAAGATTTTTGACCAGGACTCCACACCGATCAGGATAGAGGAGGTTGATCCACAGTCTAATGGATCATTGAGGCTACAGATGCAATCTTTAGTGATGAAGACCTTGATTGGGTGGGCCAGGTAGATAGAGAGGTTGAGGTTGTAGCCATGGCTGAGGAGGAGGCTAGGGCATGAGCAGACATAGTTGGTGTTGGTGAGAGTGGCATGGACACAGGCAGCGACTATTGTTGCAGCTGCTACATCATCTAGGACCCTTAGACACCTTCGTAGGAAGGATGCTGGCTCCAGTATGCCATAGACTTTTAGCTATTGTTTTGATATTTCATATTGGTATGGAACATTTGATGTCATGGATTTCATATTCCATGAGTTTTGTATACATTTGACTATATTTATATATCTTAGTGTGCTATTTCCTTCAGCAGCTCAGCTACAATTTGTGTACTTTATACTTATGTGATCAATGTATACTCATGTATGTAATCAAATTTGCTTCTATTTAATGATGTTATTGTGTCTTTAAGGTTTATTCAATAAAGGGTGCTGGAAACAAGTTTTAAATCTTTAAAAATCTCTAAATTTCTAGGGTTTTTTCATTTTGCCGAGTCTGCACCGAGTCTGGGTGGCAAGTCCCGAGTCCTGAGTCTGAGTCGAGTCACCCTAGCCGAGTCTGAGTCTCGTAACTATGCTTCTAGCCATATCACAGCACTTAGGAGGTACATTCCCTTTGCAACAGCATCATCAAGGAGCATGAGGAGGTATGGTGTCTCTACACATCTTGCAACTGTAGAATCCAGTGATTTGTATTTTCATTTACTATCTAGTGTAAAGACTTTAATCCATTTCTCCTTGGCTCAGAACATGTTGGTTGTTTCAAGGTAATCGCCCATCTATGGCTAGAAACTGCAGATATGTGTTCAGATATCATAGATTTATGCCCAGAAGCTATAGAAATGAGACAAGTATCAGATTTGTACCCAGGAGTTGAAGATTTGTGCCTGAACATCAGAAATCTATGCCAAAAAATTGCAGATCTGTGCCCAGACATTGTATATCTTACATAAAGGGAAAGCTTATAGTGTTGCAATGGAGCTTTCCATGGATTATGCAGTGGAAGCATGAGCATAAAAAGCCACAATGTAATTCCCAAATTCTTCTATTTGCTGAGAGGGTGAACCCGTGGAGGATAGAATGTAGAAACACTCAAAGATATATAACCTTTCTTACATGATGCCTTGATGGTGTCAGGACAAAAGGTGAGAGATTGTAACCTGAAATGACTTGATCTGCAGGTCATGGTCATTAGGATCTGATGTCAATTAGGATGGGCATAATTATGTCAATTTAAAGGGACACGGGGATAGCCACAACTGCACATATTGCACACACTATACTATTAGGTATGTAGAGTACAATAATATACAAAGAAGCTTTAGAAAATGGAAGCTTCTTAGAGAAGAAAGGAAACATGAAGCTTCTACAAAGAGGGAATCTTTTAGGAGTAGACAGATGTACGCTATGTTTCTAAAACAAGGATACTTCTAAAGATAGATAAAGACAAAAAAATATATGCAAATCACAATAATAGATAATCATAGTGTATTCCATGCGACTAGCAAAGGACATTATGACTGTCTTATTAAGGTTTTAATTGGAAATAAATTCTCTATAATTGAAAACCATAGAAATGAAACCATGGGAATAAAGGTATGAGCTGAAAATCAAATACAATATATTTTACACACTTTACCTGCAATCCCCCCATAAATGAGAAAGAACCACGTTGACGCTTTTTTCCTTTAGAAACAATGCCTTTGGTGGCTCTTTCAGTCTTTTTCCTTGACCAAATAGATTTTATCCCACCAATGATTATAGAACCAAACCTATGAAGAAAAAAAAAGAGCAAGAGAAAATGGAATCACATGTTGAAACAATTATTTTCATGGGAGATCAATAAAACATGCTAGCAACCATCATTTGAATATCAAATCAATCTCTCATATTAGCAACAATCACTTGAATAGGAAATTGAACTTGCATGTTAGCAACAATCATTTAAGTGGAAGACAAATTTTGGTCATAAACAAGAAACAATTTGACTTTAAGAAGAATGCAAATAATTATTAATTCCTACACCCAAAAATAGTGAATTATACTTCATTTCCTTCAATCTAAAGCATTAAAGAGATCATACTTAAGGTTGATGCAGGACAATATAATAGATGCAATCAATTGATACTTTAACCATTGCTTAATTTCAAACAATAAGAGAAATATGCATCATCAATACAAAAAATGGAAGAAAAAAATAATGAAGCATACAATTTGGAGACTACTGAGATGTCATGAACTCTAATCGGTAATTGGCTAACATAAGTCCCTACAAGCTGGATAGATTTGTACAATGGACCAAAGATTGAGACTGTACTTACAAAGAAGAGTACGCCAAAAGCTAAGAATATAATTTCTAGTTAATTTCTTAAGCCACGTATACTAACATCATAAATTCATAACATGACAATACATACCTACATAAGCATATTTATGACTAACCCCTTTCATGAGATGATTATAGATTGCATCATTCTAACCTGAATAAAAACGCCTTTTCTCACTACTTGAAGGAAACAGAATGAGTTCAAGTCTAGATTTGGAGACAATCTCCACCACATGTACATGCCAAATCTTTTTGTTTCTCTCCATACTCTTCAAATAAAAAATCATATGTATTTTCTCAATTAGCCCTAGGGTTCATCAAATTCTTAGCTCTTTCAGAAACATATTAATAAATATATCATCCTATGTAAAGTAGTTCCTACAAACATGATAAGGCCATACATGAGACTTAAAATATCTTTCCTGGTCTATGTCTTGAGACTTTCCTCCATTGACTTGAAAGTATTATATTATTAATTGGTCTCTTTGCAAAGTGAAGGCTTAGCCTGGGCTTTTAATAATTGACAAAGTGAAGCAGTTCCTTACTTTTATTGTAACCTGTTGAAAGTAAAAAATATTAAAAGGTAGGTTGAATAGGTCATAATTCTTAGGATCATAGGTATACCCCTTGGATATTCTAATTTATAATTATCCATACAATATGGGTGTGGACGGAAGCATTGACGCTATTCTTTAACATGCTTTAAATTGCAAAAAGTGAACATACTGGTCTTTTACAGGCATTATAAGAGTAAAGATTAAGCAATCTGATTGCCAATTTCATGCTTCAATTATCAGTTTTTAAGTTGTAACAATGTGTGTTTGAGGATGTGTTGCTTTCTTTCTTATAAGTTGTGACTTTTGGTCCTGCACCTCAAAGGAGCCATCTTTGGCCTGCATTGTTACAGTTTGTTATATCATGTTAAAAACAACAAAACCGTATCTTGCAATGACAGAAACATCATTGCATTGTGATGTTTGTAATTCAAATATTTATTAGAGATCTTTATTTTCTCTTAGGGTATTCCTAAGCCATAACAGAGAAGTTGCTTTTGTGTCGACAATATTCTTCAATCCTAAAGCATTATCTCATGCCAACCAAAAACATCTTCCTTACATAACTAGAATTTTTTTCATTTCCATTTTCATCAAGCAAGTAAAGAGGTTTTTTAAAAACAAGCCAAATCTAATTATAACAATTTAGAGACTTCAAACTTCCACAATTCATAATATTTTTCAGATACTATCTCTTTTTAAAAATGCAATTTCTTTTATGTAAATAATATGGGAATCAGAAAAGCTATAATCATTCAGCTTGAGGACAAAGAGAGACATTGATAACTAACAGTAAATGACAAAAAGGAGACTAAAAATTACTTGTAATGAACTACAACTAAAATATATGGTTGAATGGCTAGAATTTACCTATTCTTAAATATCAACAGTATTTTATCAGAACCATACAGAAGATATTGACCCAACTGTATCTTCATTTTTTTGTCAGTATTGCATTATATAAATCACTGTTAAAATAAATTTTGACCCTGAAATCAAATTATAGAATTTGAAACAACCACCAAACTGGGGTTTGATAACCAAAATCTTCAATGCTACCAACCTTTCTTCCAAATCCCACATTTCTGGGAAAGCATGCTGCATCTGTTTGACAAGCAGACCCCATGTTAAATATCATTTAAAAACTGTAGTAGTATGTCATTTAACACATATAATACATGCAAATTGATCGTAAAAGTTAATAAATCCTCTAACTTAACTAGAGTGTCAGTCTAAACAATCTTATTACTCTATTAAAGGCATCAATGTAACTATTTTAACAATTTATGTTGAATTTGGAATTGTTGGCTATGCATTTTTAGAACTCTACATTTCTATGATTTTTGCAACACATGCAACTCAAACATGCACAACAAAAGGAAATCATGGATCGTCCACACTATAAGATGATTTAAGACAATGCAATTTGAAAATATACATCTAAGTTCTCAGATTCCAATTAAATTAATGCTTACTCTATGATCAATGATCAATTTCTATTGAATACCTATAATACCCACTCCTTGCACCTGTTTTAGATTAAACTGGACATCTCCCACAAAGCAATAGTCTTTGTCACCTCCTAATCTTTCAGAAGCTGTACTTAACTGTTGGGAAGGTGTTGGACACCTTGCATATTAAAATAATGGAATAACATTATAACAGAAAATACAATTACTTGTAGCAATGTTTCAAGAAGATATATCTTTGTATTCATTCATTTAGAAGATGTTCAATAGTTACAAGATACATGCATGCGGTCCCTAACTATGAGTACAATAAAGAAATATATAGCAAGCCAACGTTGGTTGAGAATGCCAACCATTGGTAACTACTAATTAACAACCAATTGTCAAGGATTAATTACAAAATAACTTATTTATTTATTTATTGACAACTAAACCCAACATTAAGGGACCAAAATTTGAATATAAAATGGTGGGAAACTTTCAAAAGAACTTTCAACACAAGTGAGCTTACGGTAGACCTCCAACCTCTATATAAGGTGGGGAATTTCATCAATTTGGATCATATTTGGTCCTTTGGACATCATATCAACAAACCCTAAATTGCAAAGTCGCGCACTTGTGTTCACTAGTTGAATTTGAGGACAAAATCCCTTAGGTTTTGGAGATCAATGGATAAAACCCTATTGATTTCTTGGAATTCAAAAGATGAAACTTCTTTGGATTTCTAAGGGCAACTTCAAATGGAGGTTGCATCTACACTTCAAGCTTAGTGGACTGTAATGTTTGGGCATTTTAGCATTCCAAATATATTTGTGATCATCGTAATGTTTGTTGTCATTAAATGAACAATTTGAATGAAAAACTCTAATCCAAATAGTTTATATGAACAAATCTTTATGAATATGTGATGTGTTTCTTTCAGATTTAATCATTTTGGTTGAACTCAACACAATATTTCAGATCTGAGTGTTTCTACATAAATATTCAGCTAAGCATCATTACAATTCTCCTGGCTCAAGTCATGTATGCTACAACTATATTGGAAAGATTTCGCATGGAAAATTGCAATCCTTCTATTGCACCAATGGAGGCCGCTCTCAAATTGCAAGCCTATGATATGATTAATTAGTTGATGAATCACTCTATTAGTGTAAGGACCCTTGCCTAATCTGTCCTTTACTTTCTGTTTTGCTGATTGGAAATTTCGTCAAACACTTCCCTTGCAAACTTTTCCAGCTGATGTTGATATTTCTTTTTGGTGTTTTTGGTGTTTAGTATTTGCATTGCATATTGAACTTCATGGTATTGCTGCCACTTGAAGGCATTGCCATTGGCATAAATTATATAAATTGGAAGTGATTAGAATTGGTGTGTCAAAGCCTTGTAATCAATTCCATTGCAGTCATTTCATCAATTAGAATGCATGTCAAGTGTTTGACCAAATGCCCATTGGCTGTAGATGCACATTAGTCATCATATTGTATTGAAAACAGAAATACTTGCATTTGCATTCATTTCAGCCTTTAGTAAATTTCAGTTAAGAGTCTTGCATGTTCATAATATCATTCTATGCATCAAAACACAAAAAGAAACATCAAACAACAATACGAGGAGTTTGCAAGGAAAGTGTTAAAAAAATTCCCGTGCATTAAAATCAGACAATTTAGATCAGATTTGGCAAGGCTCTTTATAGCTGTCCGAGTGCCTTCTCGAGGCACGAAACATGAAATACACTATGTCTTACTGCTCTCTGGCCGCTCTAACTCATAGGTTACCTCCCCAACACACCTAATGATCCTGTAGGGTCCATAAAATCGAGACTTGAGTTTCCCCGCACTGTTCTTCTTCAAAGATGACTACCTGTAAAGCTGCAACCGAAGGTAGACCAAGTCTTCAATCTCAAATTCGTACTCAACCCCATGCCTAGCAACATATGTCCCATGCTGATACTGTGCCACCTGCAAATTATCCTGGAGTGCCTGCAAGATGTCCTGGTTCCCCTGAATCCGATACTTAGCCTTAGGAGCTCTACACTCCCGAAAAGCCAAGTCAGTAACTATCCATCTGAATAGCTCCTGCCAAAAGGTACTCAGGAACCTACTGTCTCTGTCATCGACTAAGAACCTAGGCAGCCCATGCATCCTAATGATCTCTCTGAAAAACAACTTTGCCACCCAAGAACTGCGATGATGAACCTCGGGCATCCATCTATTCGTAAGCAATCTCCATCTGGATCCCATGAACAAACTGGAAGTCCTCCAAACTCAACACCGACTTCTGTCGTGCCACTCTGATAACCCCTAGAGTCCAATTGAACCAAATCTCAAACACCTGCTTCTGTAAGAAACTAACTAGAGAGAACAAAGTGAGAGACTTGCCAAACTTGGACTCATCACCTGAAATCGGAAGTATATCATACCAGAATGAATCCGAACACCTCTTATTCAACCCATCTCTCTGTGTCCTCAAGGGCATAATCAAATCCTATGTATGTGGGCTGAAAGAAAACTGATGAGCACATCTCATTATGTAATCAAGGTGAAACTCTCCTGCCTGTGCCAATGGAATGCCAAAGTAGTCATGTGTATTCCATCCTATACTGCCATCATCAGAAGAAGACTCACAACTCACAACAGGATGAGTTGGCCTTGCAGCTACGTCATCATTACCACTTGCAACTTTGTAAGGTTGGAAAGTCATCTTTTTAGGCAATGTATAAGGCTATGAGACCTTTGGTGAGTTCTTTAGTTAAGCCAAAACTTTTGCAACATTAGGATGAAGAAATAAGACTTGCAGTTGTCACTTGTATGATTGAAGTTATAAGGATTACAACTCCTATAGCACCATAGGGTAATGATACTATGAATGTAATACTTCAGGTGATGGTGGATAGATTTCAAGGGTTACATGATGCTAAAATTCCTACCTTTGGTCAAAGAGTGGAAATCTTGGAGATTATGGCCAAGTTTAGGGTATGTTACCTCTTGTTCGATTTTGGGTGCAACAACTTAATTATCTAGATGTTTGACTACTTCATTTCTGGAATCAGGAAACGTCATTTAGATAGTGTGAAGACAAGTATGTTCAATATCTTGTCCTTGATCCTTGATGAAGATGAGGATGTTTGCAAACAGCTACAATCAGATTTCTTAGTCATTTTCAGAAGAGAGCAGCATGTTTCGTCCGCAGCATATGATCTCACAAAAAAATTGGTTTAGTAGAAAATTGAGAAGTTCAGGGGACAATTGAATGCACAAGAGTTAATCTCATTTGGCCTACCAGTTCCATCTTCTCTACTTGAAGAAAACATATCATCATCCAGTGGAGCAGTTGAGTTGAATGATGAGATCATAGAACAACCTAAGCCCTCTTGTGTTGAGACACTTAATAAGGGCATTGATGATGTTTCTATAGGTGGAATTAGTGTTGACCTAATTCCAGATCAGGATATGTGCATGAATGACATCACCAAAGAAAACAGTTGTGTAACTCAAACACTTCCAGAACAATCCGATGCTTCATCTGATAAAGAAAAGGTTGTTCGTAAACCTAAAGGTCCGCACAACTTGGAGAACTAGTTAAAGGTGAATGAGGATGAGATTGTGGCTGCATTGTTCATCATGATAAGATGCACAAACTGATTGAGAATCATATTTGGATGGTTCAATTGGAGAGAAGACAAAAGGGAGTTGAAGCAGAGTCTTCTTAGGACAATCTACATGCAATCAAAGAAGGTATGGGAACAATGAAGTCAAACTATTTGCACCTTCTTTCAAATCGAGATCATCTTCTCAACCTCGTTGAGGTCTATTCAAATGTTTTGAGAAGGAAAGAACATGAAGTAGATAAGCTTTCTCATGAGCTTATGGTTTCCAGTGATTCCTTGAGGATGACTCAGATAGCTCTTCAGGAATCAGAGGTCCATGTTGATGAGCTCTGCTTAGAGTTGAGTTTGGCTATGATACCACTGTAAGGACCCTTGCCTAATCTGTCCTTTATTTTCTATTTTTCTGTTCAGAAATTTCGTCAAACACTTCCCTTGCAAACTCTTCCAGCTGATGTTGATGTTTCTTTTTGGTGTTTTTGGTGTATAAGATGATTTCATGTGCATGAAGATTCTATTTGAAATTAACTAATAACTGAAATGAATAAGACAAATGCAAATGCAAGTATTTTTGATTTTTCCAATAGTATTCATGACAGTATACTCATGCAAACATGCTGCTACAGCAAGTAGACATTTTTACAAACACTTGACTTGCCAACTTCAAACTTCATTGATTTTGCCAAACTAATTACAATATTTTGGTCAAGTATCATGAGATGCTGATCGCCCTCTACAATGCAATTGAACTAACCAACACTTCAATAGCAAATGCAAAACTAAAATGATGGCAGTGATTGATATCTCTATTATGATTATGCAAAATACAAAGATATCACTAAATGACAGTGATTATATTCTGCTATAGACCAGCAACTGAAAATGCAATAACAATACAAATAATGGAATGAACCTGGAGAACCGTCCCTCTCAATATCAAACTGTGTTTGAAACTTGTTGGCAGCGATTATATTGTTGTTGTAGTGCTAATTTGCCCAGCAAATATCAACTATGGGTGATGCCTCCAAATTCTAAATCAAATCCTCTTCTGTAGCAATCGAACATAGTTCAAGCTACTCCAAAACTGATTATAATGCAATGAAGAGCTGCACCAACTTGAGGAATGACTTCCAGCAATATAGATCGATCAAAAACAATGAAAATCGAATCCCTTAAAGAAAAAAATGTTGCGCCTAAACTCTTCTCTATAACCCGTCACTTCCCAGCATAGAGATCAATGCACTTCCAATTGCAAACCAATGATGTCTCTCAACAAACGAATTGTTCTGGATGTTAAACATTGCTACGCCAACCTGCTTTGACTCTTCACGTCCCTTCTCTCAAAGAGCCTGACTTTACTTAGATCGTCACTTCTCCCAATATAAAATCGACCCAAATATAATTTGGAGATAGCTGCGATATTTCCTTGTCTCTCTTTGTCTTTTGAAATTGCCGTCCCACTCACCTATCTTCCATGTCAGCTTCAAAATGCTTGAATTTGACTTTTTCTTCTGTATTTGTCCTTTCTCTAAATTCACCTATTTTCCTCAAAGATGTATTCAATCCTGGTGTATACAAGCAAGAAGCACCCGATATCTTGCCCAGTATTATTTTTTCCTTATTTGCAAACATCCAAAGCCTGTGATTTGTCTTTAGTTGCCACGTCTCCAAAGAATTCACCTTTCCAGAATAATTTGATAGTCCTCAAAGACAAGTATTCGATTCTTTGCCAAATGACAATACTTTCTTTTTGTCTTAAGCTGCATTAGAAGTAATTTGCCCAATTCGTAGCTTTGTCTGAATCTGAAATGAATAAATATAATGCCCAGACCTGAATTTGATTCCTTGAAGTTTTAATGACTCAATGAAACAGAAATACCAAAAGCTTCCTCCAATAGAAATCAAATTTTCTTGTGCTTTTCCAAATTTGGTCCCCGACCATTAAATTTGGAATGAACAAACCAACAGTAATAATCCTCTTCAGATGAAATGATGATTGCAACAATACCTCAGCTGCTACAATTATGCAAACCTTGTGTAAATGCAATAATAATCCAGTTATTGCATTTAATTAGACTTCATATCAGAAGTGCAATAATACATATACTATTGCACCAACTCAGATTCCTGCAATGAAGCACCTGTAGAAACCCTGGATGGATTCCTCCACTATTTCCAGCTAGGGTTGATCTCTGACAATTGAACCTAGTATCCTAGAGTTTTCAAACCCTTAGACAAGCAAAGCATTCAAGCTTCTACCAATTTGGTATGAATAGAATAAACCAAGACATAAGCATGCTCAAATGCCAAGCCAAGAACTCCTTATAAAGATTTCTCAATGCCTTCCAAGAAGCTTCTAGAAATATTATTATTTTATTCCCTAAGTGACTTTTGTAATTAATTATTTTATTTTAAGTCACTTTATTAAATTAATTAAATATAAAGTTATCTTTTGATTTTAATTTATTGAAATAATTTTATAAATAATTAATTTAATAATTACTCCCTTATTTCTCATGTTTAGCCTTCGGGAATAAATAAAGGCTAAACGATCCTCAAGGTGGCTATCGAAAAGGGGACATTACAATTAGTTGGTGGGCAACTTGATATATCTTACATCCACACAACCAGATCTTTGGTTTGTTGTAGTTATCTCTCATATTTTGGCACAACCAAAGCTTGTTCATTGGAAGGCAGCAATATGTATGTTGAGATATGTCAAAGGCAATCTTAACTTTGGCATTCTCTATCAAAGCACAATGGCTTTCAAATTGATAGACTATATGGACATTGATTGGGCTAGATACATTGATGCTAAAGATCGCATATTCTCCTTGGGTACAAGTGTCGTTTCCTAGCATAGTAAGCTTCGACACTTTATCCTTCACTAAGTAGCATAGAAAGTAGTTGTCAATGCTAGTTGTGAGGCCTTATGGCTACATCGAGTTGTATGTGATCTCCAACTTCCTCAAACTATATCAACTCCACTTGACACCTACTGCACATCTCAAGAGCAGTCTGTTAATCTAATTACTAAACCTTTTGGTTTTCTTCTATTTGTTAGATATCAAGATAAAACTTGGGGTTACTTAGTCATTGGGGGGGTATCGGATATAATGTTTACATATAGGAATTAAAAAAAATTAATGACATACTAATAAATCTTAATTATGTCTAATTAAGCACTTTCTACAAAGTTACAACCACCAATGTAACTTTCCCATACTATAAAAAATAGACATGCACATATACTCATATGTCTCGTAGAGCATTCTCTTATTCCTTGCACCTTGGTCCTTCATTCTTCCAACATAGCTTGTGAGGCAATATGGCTCAACAAATATTCAAAATTTGCAGGACCAATAGGATGGACCTATACAACTTCCATATGGTAATCAAAATTACCATATAGATGAGAGGGAATTAAGAATAATCATTAAGAAGTTGTATATAAACAAATGATATGATATGATATTTACATGTGAAAACCTCAAATCTTAATGGTGAGATCTTAAGATGGTCTATGGCAGCATAAAGAATGAGGTAGGATAGCTCTTTTCCATAGCATTGGCAAAGGAGAAATTCCACAAATTTAGAGATAAACTTGGAGTGTCATTATGGATGAAAAGTGTTGAAATATACTAATTTTGCACTTGTGCATCCATGTCACTTCATGAATCATCATAATAGTCAAAATCAGTGAGGGTGAGTTAATTTAGGTATGGCATACCACATTGTAATGTCCCCTTCTTGATGGCTACAGGATATTATTTTAGCCTTTATTATCCCCGAAGGCTAAATTGGAGAAATAAGGGAATAATTTATTAAATTAATTATTTATTAAGTTATCTCAAAAAAAAATATCATAAGATGACTTTATATTTTAATTAATTTAATAAAAGTGACTAAAATAAAATGAAATATTAAAAAGTCACTTAAATAATAAAATAATAAAATATTCTGGAAGCTTCTTGGAGGTGATTGTAATTTCTTTAAAATGAGCTTTTGGAGAGCATTTAAGACATCTTGAGTTGCATATTCATCTACTTGTGTTGAAGAGTTTGAATGCTTGAAGACTTCCCTGAGGGTTTGAATACTCTAAGGTGCCGGTTTCGATTGTGAAATATCAATCCTAGCTGGAAGGGAGTGAGAGATATTGCAGTCTTTCACATTGGGGCAAAATTTTGTGGCCATTGGCCAAATTTTGGACTTTTGGGAAAAATCGATCTTGAAGGCAATTGGAGATTGGTGATAAGCATTTTTCCAAGACCAAGTCAAGGATGATTTTGTGAAAAGATGAAGGCATTGGCAGCTGATGTTTTTGAGGAATAAAATCAGACTTAGTTTATGTTGGGCGCACCTATTGAGAGGGATGATTTTGTGTTTGGAGTCAAAGAAAAATTTCAAGAAAATTAAAGCAAGATCAATTGGTACCAAGGAAGAAGGGCGCGCGACACTTAAAAGGCTAAAGACGTCTTCCTTTCAAAGAATCAAACTCATCTATGGTGGTTGCTACTTTGTCCAGGTTCCACTAATTTTATCATTTCTTGCATATTAGCTTGGCACTCTCATATAGAAGTCGATTGTTATAGGAAGCAATCTCATGGCATTGTAACTCAAACAATTTTAAGGCAAATAGGAAAATATTGTATTGCTGTTGCATTCACAGCAAGTCTGCATTTTCAGTCTTAGTAGATAGTAAGACATATATGTAAGCAATTGTGATCAGCTATGTAAGCTCTCATAATATTGCAAATAGATGTTTGGAGAGATAAGGAGATTTTCTTGCAAAGTGCTTGTCCAAATGACTCATTTATGTAATTGCATTTCATTTATCTAGGATGCATGCCAAGTGTTTGTTAAAATGTCTCTTGGCTGTAGGTAGATATTTCATATCAGATATTCATGTTTATGCATTTGAAAATACAAAAACAGATTGCATATCATATTAGACACTTGTTTAGCATCCTTTACATTCCTCTTTAAGTTTCCAAAACATAATTGGCATCAAACAATTCAAAACAAAGCAAATTGAAACACATTACTAGCAAGTTGAAGGTTGCAAGGAAAGTGTTTGAAAAATTACCAGGGCAGAAAATCAGACTTAAACTTCAAATTTGTCAAGGCACCTTATAGTGTTATTAGAGCAAGTTTTCCTACCAGCCTGTTGGGTGATGAGCAAAGTGTTTTCAGACATTCCAGATTGCAGCCCATTTGATATTGCTTACAACAGATTGAAGAATGGTTTGAGTCCATTTGAACTCATGGAAGAAAGTAGTACTCAGCACAAACTGAGTGACCTTGCAAGAGGATAGCATGAATTAATGGAAGAGATGGCTAGAAATAGGGAAGAAAGAGCTAGAGGAAGGGAAGAACTATCTTTAATTCTTAGACAGCTTGTGAACAATGGAAACAATGGAAATAATGGAAACCAGAACAGGGTTAATGGGTAGAACGGACATAATGGAGGACAAGACAATAATGACAGAGCTCAAAGCAATGTTAGAGCAGCAAGTAGGACAACTCCAAGGCCTCTTATGCCTTCATTCCTAAGAGAACAAGGTGCTGCAAATCAGGAGCAGCAAGTAAGAGAGGAAGGTTATGGAGATTTCTTAAGAGAATACAACTCTTTAGGGGATGATTTTAAGGCTGCCATGACATTAGTAGACTTATGTGGTCTCAAGTTGAGGAATAGACCGAAAAACAATCATCGGGGAACACAAAACCATGACTTACAGCGAAAGGTGGGAAAACTTACCATTCCCTCTTTTGATGGATCTAGCAAGTGCGCGGCTAGGGCTTGGGTCCAAAAGCTTGACACATATTTGCACCTCAATCCGATGTTAGAAGCTGAAGCTATCAAGTATGCTACACTACATCTTGAAGGTGAAGCACATGAATGGTGGTACCATGGGCTTTTCACTTTGGGACATGCCGATAGTACATCTTACTTGGAGTTCACACAAAAGTTGATAGATAGATTTGATCAGAAGGATCCTAAACTCCACTTTAGAGAGTTAGCATAGTTGAAGCAGAAAGGTCCAGTTGATGCCTACATTTCAGAATTTCAGAGATTGGCAGTCATGGTGACAGACATATCGGAGCAGCACTTGGTTATGCTCTTCATTGAGGGTCTATCTGAGCCACTACGTGGTTGGATTAAGGCTTTCAAACCTGACTCCCTACAGGATGCAATCACTAGAGCCCATGATATGGAGTTTTCCACACTTGAGAACAAAACTACTTCCAAACCTTTTACCCCACAGAAGAACAAGGATAAGAAGTCATCTCAGAAAAAAGGAAATAAGAAGATGGATCCTAAGGAGGCATACAAACAAGAATGTAGAATCAAGGGGATTTGCTAGCACTGCAAGGAATGTTGGGAACCAGGGCTCTGCTGCCTAGGCAAAGGCAAGGCGCACCTTATTGAGATCGTATCAGAGGATGAGAACAGTGATGATGACCCTTCTCAAGAGAATGATGACAACAGTTCAGATGAGGAGTAGCTTCAAGGAGAGGGTAAGAGCAGTGTCATTGCTACCATTTCCAGTATCCCACGATTTAACTACTTTAGAGTTAGGGGAGTTTCATAGGGCCAGCGCATCGCAATGTTAATTGACAGTGGGGCTACCCACAACTTTATTGATGCTGCACTTGTAGCCAAGCAGAAGTTACCAGCAGAAGATTTTGAAGGATTCAATGTGATGGTTAGAGATGGTCACAAAATATTATGCAACAAGAAAGTTCCACAATTGCCCATCACTATGGGGAATTACACAGTTACGGATGATTTCTTCGTTGTGGATTTGGGAGATACTCATGCCATAGTTGTAGTCCAGTGGTTACATTCGCTGGGGAAGTATTCACAAAATTTCCAGACCATGGAATTGAAGTTCAGAATTGTAGATGGTCAGCGGGTGGTGCTTAGAGGCATGTCTACTGGAGCAGCCAAGGTTATTTCTGCTAGACGAATGGAGAGTATCATTCGTCATGATGATATAGATTGGCAACAGAGTGTGTGATCGCCATTAAGGAGGATTCTAATTCAGGGCAGCCATATCATGTGGACATTCAGGAGCTCATCGGGAAGCATGATAAGGTTTTTGGGGAGATACCACTAGAAAGACCACCAAACAGGGGTTTTGAGCACACTATTGAGTTGGAGGAGGGAGCGAAGCCTGTCATCACTACCCCCTATTGACACCCCAAATAGTTTAAGGATGAGATTGAGAAAGCAATCAAGGAATTGCATCAGATGTACCATATCAAGCCGAGCTCAAGTCCTTTCGCTTCTTCAGTGGTGCTAGTGAAAAAGAAAGATGGAACAATGCGGATGTGTATTGACTACAAAGCTCTCAACAAGAAAACCATCAAAAACAGATATCCAATACCCAAGATCGATGAGCTCTTGGATGAGTTACATGGTGCAGTTTATTTCTCCAAGATAGATCTTCATTCGAGGTACCACCAGATTAGAGTTCGAGAGCAAGATATTCATAAGACCGCATTCAGCTGTCACTATGGCCATTATGAATTTTTGGTGATGCCCTTTGGATTAACAAACGCACCTGACACATTCCAGTCATGTACGAATCATATCTTCAACAAGCAGTTGTGTAAGTTTCTTCTAGTGTTCTTTGATGACTTGCTTATCAATAGTAAAACATGGGAGGACCATCTAAGACATTTGGATGAGATTTTTACTATCATGGAGGAGGAATGTTTATATGCTAAGTCCTCCAAATGTGAACTCGGCCTTAAGGAGATATTGTATCTGGGATGTGATTAGTGCTGATGGGGTGAAGGTCCACCAAGAAAAAATTCAGGCCATACTTGACTAGCCACCACCTAGGAATCTCACGGAGTTACGAGGGTTCTTTGGATTGTGCAGTTATTATAGGCGGCTTGTGAAGGGATTCTCTAAGTTGGGGGCACCATTGACAGACTTGACTAAGAAGGGTGCATTCAGTTGGTCAGAGGAGGCTCAGCAAGATTTTGATAAGCTCAAGGATGTGATGAGCAGTTGTCTTGTTTTGGCACTTCCAGACTTCACTTTACACAACCGTTTGTTCTTGAGTGTGATGCCTCGGGTGAAGGCATTGGGGCAGTATTGATGCAAAACCGACATCCCATAGCTTTTGAGAGTCGGAAACTTAGAGGACCAGAGAGGCTATACTCCATTTATGATAAATAGATGCTCGCCATCATGCATGCTTTCACGAAGTTCAAACAATATCTAGTTGGAGCCAAGTTTGTGGTGAGGACCGACCACAATAGCCTCAGATATTTCTTGGAGTAGAGGGATTTGAATGAGAGACAGCAAAAGTGGGTCAGCAAAGTATAGGCTTATGATTTTGATATGGAGTACATGAAGGGGAAGAAGAATGTTGTTGTGGATGCCCTTTCCAAAAGACATTCAACTTGCTCACTTTCTGAGATTTCCACAGATTGGAAATCCCTCTTGTTGGTCGAGTATTCTAAGAATCAGTTTGCTTGTGAGTTGATGGATGGATTGATTTAGGATGATAGGTATCGGGTAGTGGATGATGTGATTTTCTATAAGGACATAATCTACCTAGTAACAGAGTCCTAGCTGAAGGAGAAGATATTGCAGGCTTCTCATGACACCCCCTGGGCAAGCCACCAGGGCTATTTCAAGACTTCCAGATAGATTAGAAAAAGGTTCTCTTGGAAGGGCCTCAAGGATGACGTCTTGAGACATGTCAGGGAGTGTGTGACTTGAAGCAGAACAAGTTAGAGCATACCCATCCAACTGGATTACTCCAGCCATTACCCATTCTAGAGCAGAAATGGGAGAGCATATCTATGGACTTCATCACGGGTCTACCTGTTGTGACCTTTTTCACACATCGCCCCATTGCAAATGGGGACCCCCTAATTTTTGCTTCGTTTCGAACTTTTGGATTGATTTTAGTTAGTTTTCCTGTTGTCTCTCTCTCTCTTTCTGTCCCTTTTCTGCTATTTGCCTTTCCGGGATGTGCCCGTCTTTGAGCTTGAATTGAAATTTTGGCCAAGTCTGAGAATTAGGGTTTGTATTTCTCTGGTCAATCTGAAGTCAAATGAAATGAATAAATTGAAATCTGAGACTAACGTTGATGTCAGTGTGCTTCCAGCAAGTCCCCAACTAAGTTTCATCAGATTCTGACGACTTACTATTTTAGTAAGTATGCAATTCAGGGCCTTTTCTCGGCACTTTTGAAATTTCGACAATTACACTGCATTTAGAACATGTCAGGTTGCTCACCTGCAAATTTTGAGCTAAACAGACAACTTACTATTTTTAGCAGTTCAGCTTTCAGAGCGATTTCAGAGTTTATATCACGATTTTTGGCCATGTTGGTGATTCTTTCGGGTTTTACGAAACCTTAGGTGTTGGCGTAACAACTAACACCTCCGAGTTACAAGTTGTTATGAACAGCCTATGCACACTACTGAATGAGTGCTCTTCGAATTATGGGAGGGAAGCTCCCTCGATGTACTTGTAAATATACTTTGCAAAGGAAAAATAAGCTAAAACTACTTCCTGTCTTTTTGTTTCAGCTGCTAGAGGCACAAGACTTTCTTGAAAGAACTTTTACGTTGCAGCTGAGTTTTCTCTGGTTTTGCAAATCAACTAAACTACAACTTATATCTATCCAATCTCCTCAGGAAAACAGAGCAAGAGGAAACGGAGCAAGGTTTGACTATCTGACGATAAGCGGGTTTAGACTCTCTACTTGAAGGCAAGGTGGGCACAACTATCATCTCAATCTAAACCAACTTATTGGGCACAACAGATTTAAGAATTTACCAAGACGATCTTATGAAACCCTAGGTGGTATAACACTTGATCGAATCAGCAAAGCCTTCACAAAACAGCCTTTATCTTTATAATCTCACGAAACCCTAGGTGGTATAACCTTCAATTATATTGATAAAGATTCACAAAACAGATTTATTGCTGCAACTTCTCGAAACCCTAGGTGGTATAACGATCGATCACAACAGTAAATTAACACAAAACAGCCTTATCACTTTAATCTTTTGGAACCCTAGGTGGTATAACAATTGATTTCAATGATAAAGATGTTCAAACAGATATATCTAATCTATGGAAAGAATTCAGCATCACAATCTTTCGAAACCCTAGGTGGTATAACAATCAATTGCAATAGTGAAGACACATGAACAAATACGAAAAAGAGTAATATTGAGGGCAAGGTGGGCACAGCATATATTCCTCTCTCAAGCAAAAGTTATTTACAAATGAGCGTAAGCTCTTATTTATATACATCAAGGTGTAGGGAACCCTAAAATCACCTTGTGTTATCTATAGTTCCTGCAATGCATGCAAGCAATGCGCCCAACCCTAATTAAGCAAACTATACAGTTAACTGGGCAACTACCCTCAGTTTAACTGAAACATCTAATCTAAAAATGGACAATTGTGCGAGCATGCACGTCCTTATTAAAACAAGTTAACTGGAAGACTATCATCAGTTAACGAAAACCCTAAATACAACTCCAAGTGTAAGAAGGCGATTCTCAGAATAGATATGCATGTGATGACAACCCCGAGTTAACTGAAAAGGGTAACATCCAGTTTAACTCGTGTGTGTGAAGTCTATTCTGAGAAGTGGGAACTGAAGTTCACTATGTGTGATCTCGAGCAATCAACCCCTCAATGAGATTGTTGACTGTGTCACTGTCCGGAGCGATGAGACTCTGACGAAGGATGCTATGTCGATGCAGCATGTCCTCACCAGCTGTGATCTAAGACTGAAGTTCCCTTCTGCTCCTCGTTGCTTCATCGAAAAGTGTTGACATGACTGTAAGCTGAGTAATCTTACAGCCAACTGTCTCCCCACTGAAAATGATATGAATGAGTGCCTGGAGTTCTGATTGAACATCTGTAAGCTCCACGTAGGCACCACCCTCAATCGATCTTGACACGATGGCCGAATGCAAAGAGTTCTCTAGGCGGAGTGCCTTTGGTGGCGTCTACTCGACTAACTCGATGCTAAAGCGTCTTCTATCGCCATCGCGAAAACCAGCGTGTCTTCAGGTAGATGGCCTCTACGTCCTGCATCCATTGGCGCAATGTCGCCTGAGCTTCAGTGAAGGCAATCAAAATTTTGGGTTGTTAATAACCACCACGGATTTCCTCATCACGAGTGAATCGAACTCTGCGTGCATTGTCTGCGCCAATACATTAACTCTGTAAGCATAGTACGGCCTCGCGGAAATCTTCCTCCCATTCCTCCAAACGCTTGCCATATGTAATTAAATGATTGAGCTGACTCTGCTCTGCTGGTGGCTCAAGCATCGGTGGGAGTGTGTTAATGGCTTCTGGTCTGTGCACAAGACTAGAAATGTACTGACGAAGCTGTCTGATTTCAGCCTTGAGGGCTGCTTTATCCTCTCCGTCCTTTAGTATTCTGTCCTTGGCACTATCTGTAGCAACTTGAAGAAGATCAACCTGAGTCTGGCGTGTGCTGCGACCAAGGTTGACTGTGATAACTTCAAAATCCCGAGACTCTAAATCAGCCAAGCTCTTCCCCTGCGGAGGTACAGCAGTCTCGATAACAACCTCCATATCAGTGTTTCTCTCTACGTGAACCATGTTCTTAACTCTCTTATCTGGCGCATCTTGATAAATGTCGTCGAAATCGGAATGATTGAGAACATAAGATGGCTGCCTCCTCTTCCTTCCTAGCTGAGTCGATCCAATGAATCTACGC
>VDFB02178842.1:0-23206 GCA_007258455.2 Sequoia sempervirens
CCCGTAGGTTAGGTAGTACCATAATTCTGTGTACCACTCTTGAGCAGATTCAACTAATAAGACCATTGGGAGGTCTTCTTCCATTTCTGTTCCTGGGATTCCATCTTCAGCTTGATGTTTTAAATCACCATCTTCTGCCAGGAGTTGACATAAACCTCTCCCACGAACGAGCTTGGTAGGCTTGATATCCAAGTCGTATTCTTGGACTCTTGCAATTGAGTAAGGACGCTTTTGACCGCGGGGTCTGTAACATACACAGTGGTGTGAGAGTTTAGGATGTAGAATCTGAAATTCTTAACAGCCCTCACCACGGCATATGCGTTTTTCTCTATTTGGGAGTACCGAGATTCACTATTCTTGAAGCTGCTGCTCATGAAAGCGATAGGTGATTCAGTCTCTTCATTCAACTTCTGAGTCAGTATGGTGAAGAGAGTATGTTCCGACGCGTAACAATAAAGAATAAATTCTTTATTGAAATCAGGTCGAACCAACACTGGTGCTTTATTGATGGCCTCTTTTATTTTCTCGAACGCCTTCCTTCCTTCATAGGTCCATTTGAAAACAGTTGTTTTCTTCATCATTGCCGAGATGTCTTTGGTCAGCTCCGAGAAGTCAGGTACAAATCTTCGTATAAAATTGACTTTGCCGAAGAAGGAATGTACCCCAGTTTTATTTCTAGGGAGAGCCAGATCCTTGATTGCATCTACCCGATTAGGGTCTATCCTAGTCCCTTCTTTAGAGACGATGTGACCAAGCAATTTGCCTTCTGTCACTGCGAAGATAGACTTCTTCGGATTCAGTGATATGTGATGGGACCTGCATCTCTCAAACACTTTCACTAAGTGTTGAAAATGATCTTGCCGCTTCTTTGAGAAAGCGGTAAGGTCGTCAAGATAGACGACAATCAATTTGTCCTTTAAGTCGCCAAACGCCAAGTCCATGGCTCGTTGAAAAGTAGCACCGGCGTTGATGAGACCGAAGGGCATCCTCTCGTAGGCGAACGTTCCCCATGGAGTGGTGAACGCTGTTTTGAGTTGATCTTCTTCAGCCACTGCAATTTGATTGTACCCCGAAAATCCGTCAAGTAATGACAGCATCTCCGAACCGGTTACTGTTTGCAATGTGTGTTCCATGATGGGTAAAGGATAGTTATCCTTTAGTGACGACTGGTTCAGGTTCCTGAAGTCTACACAAATCCGGATTTCTCCGCTCTTCTTGCGTACAGGAACGATATTGGACACCCAGGTGGAATAGTGGATTGGGTATATGATCTTGGCATCCACCATCTTTTTCACCTCTGCGTAGATTGTATCTTGGATACGCGGGTTGTAGTGTCTTTGCTTCTGCTTGAAAGGCTTGATGTCAGACTTTAGTGGAATTGTATGGGACAATTCCTTTGGCTTGAATGCTTTCAGGTCTTCATAGGACCATGCAAAGACGTCTCGATATTGCTTGAATAGAGATATGAAATTGTCGCTTTCTTCCATAGTGCAACATTTGCCTAGGTTGACAAGCCGAGGCTTATCTTCCGTACCAATGTTGACTTGTTGGTAGTCGGCTGACGTCTTGTCGTTAGAATTCCTTTGATCCTGAACACGTCTGTCGTGTCTATCAAAAATATCCTCCAAGGATACTAGACCCTCGGGGATATTATTGCCCTTTAGTTGGATGACGCTAGATTCCGTGACTTCGGAATTCTCCGCCATATATTCCTTGGAGGGAGAAGCACTACCTTCAAAGAATAGTTCTTGATAATTGTCATCCATGCGGAGAAATTCTTGAATATCTTTATCATTGGTAAAAACCTGCCAATTGTCGCAGTTGTCGGGGATGGCTGGCCTGTAAATGAGCTCGACAGCAAAGATATTCTGACGAAAGTCAGAATGGGGCATGAAAAGAGCTGCTTATACCGCAAGGGAATCCGCTCTGCTATTCCGCTCACGTGGTATGTACTCGATATTGAATGCTTCGAACTAGTCGATTGCATTCCATACCCTTTGTCAGTAAGAAGAAAGACAACTTCTTCTTACTTGATACAGTCCTCTGACCTGTTGAACGATCAGCTCTGCATCACCTTCGACTTGAAGGTATTTTATACCCATCTCTCTTGCCTTTTTGAGGCCAAGTATGAGCGCCTCGTATTCTGCGGTATTGTTTGTGTTATCAAACTGCAAGCGATAAGCAAATGGGTACAGTGTTCCTTCGGGAGAGGAAATGACAACTCCTGCTCCCGATCCTGCTGTTGAGCAACTACCGTCGAATTGCATATTCCACATTCTTGAATCTTGATTCAATGTTTGTGTGGCAAGTGCAAGACTTTCATCTTCTTTAGTTACTTCTGCCAGCATGGCATACGTGCCAGGACCCGTGTTCTGATGTAGCACTTGTGCTTGTGGGTCTTGAGATTTCACCACCGTGAATGTTGACTTAGCCTCAGGTTCCAACTTGAAAGTGCCCTTTTTCAATGGGATTGTCGCGTACGACCAATCCAGTTGAATCTCGCCTCCGAGATCCTTGCAAAAACTTCTGCTCAGGAGCATTCCATAACTGATTGGGATGTCGGCTATGAGAATGGTCATCATGATCTTCTTTTCTGGGCAGGATGCCAATCTTACTTGAGCATCCTTCAGCTGACCTACCAATGGCACGGGTTTTGATTCAAGTGAATAACACTTTTCTTTTGTTTCCGTGCATGATAGTCCTAGAGCTTTCATGATTTGTAAAGGCATGACATTGTCAGATGCCCCTGAATCAATTATACAATTGCTAAGCTTATATCCTCCCATATACAAAGATATGTAAAAAGGTTTTGGCTTTTCTCCCGCTGGTACGGAAGATGCTAGCAATGTGGGCTGTATGACGATTGGCTTCTGAATCACCTTGAGAATCCGATCCATTTGATCGGGATGATCCTGGAGATACTCCAGCTGTGAAATTTGTACCTTCGTCTTCATCATGGATGTCACTATGTCAAAATTCGTCGAAGACGGTTCTTGAGGAACTGGTGTGACGTACTCATGTGTAGACTTGGGATTAGAAGTGGAAGCTTCTTTTCCCTTTTCATTGGACTGCCGTCTTTCGTCTTCTTCTTTCTGTGCTTTGAAATGCTGAGCACGTGTAAACACGGGTGTTGACAGGTTCTCGTGATTGACAGCAAGATTGTACTGACGGTAGTCTTCTTCTTCTTGATTTACGGGTTCGTTGTGAAAGTATCCCGTTGCGGAGTCGCCATCGAAATTGTCCATTTGAGGTGGAGCAACGTTCGAATTTGAAGGTACTGTATTGGAGCTTGGAACTGCATCTCCGGCATATCCCATTATCTGATTCATCCTCTGATTCTCAGGACACGAAGATCCAGTGTGTTCGTCTGAATCATGGAAACAACAGAACACGTTGGATTTCTCAGGTTCTGCTTGTCTAGGTGGTCCTGAAAACTTCGGCTTGAAGTTGTTAAATGATTGGAAATTATTTTTCTTCGGCTGATAAGGCTGTTGAGGCTGGTACTGCTGTTGAGGCTGGTACTGCTGTTGTTGATATGGTGGTGGTGTGGGCATTGCTTGTTGCCCTTGGTTGGGTGACTGTCTTTTGAGGATGGTCACCTCGTTTGCTACCTTTTGTAGCAATGGATCTGCTGATGCTTGGACCAGCGGTCTGATGGCATCATTCTTCATCTTCCCCGTAGTGATCATGTGATCCTCAAGCTCGATAGCCTTCTCTTGAGCTACCAACAAGTCTTCTTCATGACTGCCTTTTATGAAAAAGGCTATCTCTGAGGGTAGGGCGTTAATGAAGCTGCTCATCAGGATCTCGTCGGATGGATTCATTGTGTGGGAAAGTCGTGTAACAAGGCGGTTAAACCTTGCTACGAACTCCCTCATTGGTTCTGTGGACTCCATCTTTGAGTTAGATAAACGGGCAAACAGTTGATGACTGTCTTCAGCAGGTCTGAATCTGGCCAAAAACTTTTCGCTCATGTCTTCCCAGTTTGTGATAATCCCTGGTCGCAAATGATTGAACCAGTCAGCTGCATTTGCTTCAAGAGTTTCGACAAAGAGTCGAACGGCGATATCTTCATGTGGCACAGACAGAACGGAACAGGCCGCTGTGAATGCTGAGAGATGTTCATCGGGATGTTTAGTCCCGTCGCCATAGAATCTTGGGAAATGCTTCCGTGATCCCTTGGGAAGTTCATGATTGCCTTGTAAGGCCAATGGACCTATGTTATTACCCCATGGAAGTGGGGCAGCACGTCTGGCAACAACTCTTGCATTTCGGCCATTGCCGAAAAGATTGTTGATGTAGTGGCCATTGCCATTGTTGCCATTGCCATTGCCGTTATTACGGCCAATGCCGTTATAAATGTTAACGTTGTCGGCCATTGCTTGAGCAGGAGGTTCTTGCTGGGGTTCTTCTAGAAATTGCTCTCGAACCTCTTGAAAGATCTGCTCTGTGTCGGATGCTTCTCCGACTTCTTCTTGGAAAAGAGGATTAGTCCTCCTTCTTGTATATACTTGGTAAACCAGGATGCTTACTGCCACGCAGGTGGTGGTAATACTGGTCTCTCGGCTGCTAGATCAGCCTTTCTTTCTTCCTGGTCCAGAGTAATGGCTGCGGCTCTCCACTGAGCTGGTGATGTATTCTTCTCGAAGATGAAGATCCGCAAGCTGCTGATGATATCCGATTGCTCTCCTTCAATGTATGTAAGATCTGGTTGGAGAGTTGCTGGAACAAGATCAGGTTGCTCTACTGGTGCCCAAGGACGCCAAATAGTCATTCCCGTGACATAAAAGCGTTTAGCTTTTATTGAAGTTTGATGCCTCGTTGCCCCACGGTGGGCGCCAGAAAACTGTTGGTGTTTAAATTAGCACCTCTGGAGTGCTGATTGTAAACGTTCAGCTATTTCAAATGTTTTGCAACACTTCTTCGTTATTTAAAGAGGAGAAGTCCCTCTCTGCTGGGAGCAATGCGTAGGGAAGGGAAATGTTTAACTAAGTTCCTATCTTTTTATGCTTCAGCGGCAGGACACAAGGGTGCACAAACACAATGCGCCGTAGCTAAGCTTTTCTCTGGTTTCTGCAGATCTTAACTATGACTAACTAGCTTCTATCTATCCAATACCTTCAAGATGAACAGAGCATGAGGGTAAAGGAGCGGGAATGGGTGGTTGGATCACTTGAATTCGCCGTCTCCAGAGGATATGACCGAGGCTCTGAACTCTCGGGTATACACCGGGATAAGGTTGGTACAAGCAAACACTCTGCACGGTAAACTAGATCTGAGATCTGCCAAGGAGGAGGGACTCCTATCCGAGGTATGAGCTTAAGAAATAGTTTACTAGAAACAAAAAAATCACGATGCCTTGGCCAACGAGCTTGCTAAGGAGGAGGGACTCCTATCCGAAGTATAGCTTGGAAGTCAATACATTAAACAACATCAAACGACAACTGTCAATAACAAATATCCAAGGAGGAGGGACTCCTATCCGAGGAGGGAAATGAGACAACAAGCTATTAAACACAAGACGTAGACATAACTTCAAATAAGATGATCAAAATGCAAGCGCCTTCTGATATTCCTCTTCAATGCTTCATCAACGAATTACAAAAGTTGGGAGAGCAAAGGCACGAAATCATGCACAATTACAATCAACCAACGAACTCTCATCCAAGAGTGAACAAATATTCGCTTTCAAAGTGTTGGCAACAATGGCGCAGCAATTTTGCATAGCAAGTAAAGGTTAAACAAATAATGAGCCCAAGGCTCTTATTTATAGGACTCAAAGGAGTGGGCAACCCCAAAATCTCCTTGAGTTAACAATGAGTTCTTGCCAATCAATTAGCAAGATTTATTCCTAAATAGGGGGAACAAGCAGTTAACTGGAAAGCTACTTCAGTTAACTGAAAGTCAACAAAGAGTCAACTGAAAACTACTTCAGTTGACTGAAAGCAAACTAAAGGTGAACTTAAATGTAAAATATCCCTCCAAAATAGACATCCACATTTAGTGGAGATCTAAGATCCACAAATCATAGAAGCCAATTAGACATCCTTAATTAGTGGGATCTGACAATGCATGATTTAAGGAAAGTGGAGTTAAACTTGGAAAGAAGCATCAAGTTAACTCCAACTACATTTAATAGCACCTTGAGTTGACTTGGAAAGAAGCATCAAGTCAACTCAAGTCTCATGAATGCCACTTGGAGGGTAGGACGTCCTTCCTAGGTGTCTGACACCTCATCATCACTTCCGGTCAACAGCTTCTTGATTTGTGTTGACTTCTTTTGTTTTCAAATAGTCAATGTTTTGATGACACGCCATCTCCTCTTCTTGTGCAAGTTGTTGCTCTTGGTAACTTTTGGCGGCTCCATGCTTGGAATGACCTCTTTGCAGCTGGTAAGCCAAGGTGCTTACTGCCATGCGGGAGGTGGTAATATTGGTCTTTTTGCTGCAAGATCAGCCTTTCTTTCTTCTTCGTCCAGAGTAATTGCTGCGGCTCTCCACTGAGCGGGAGATGTATTCTTTTTAAAGATAAAGATCCGCAGACTGCTGATGATGTCGGTTTGCTCTCCAGCAATGTGTGTAAGATCTGGTTGGAGAGTTGCTGGTGCAAGGTCTGGTTGTTCAATTGGAGCCCAAGGATGCCAAATTGTCATTCTATGAAGAAGAACTCGCTTGTTGACTGCAAACACGGATGTGTTCAGACAACTTCCTAAAACCCCTGAAAATAGCGCCCTGCCGAGAAGTATTTTTCCGGAAAAATCTGGCACATGGGTTTTGCTTTCGTGCTTCAATCTTTGAACAAACCAGTTCCTCAGAATTTGGATTCGAAACTTTTTCGGAAAAACCCCAAAATAGCAGCAAGTTTGCTGATTTTGGAAAATTTGTGAGATGGGTTTCTCTCGGAAAATGATCTTGAATCACCCGTTGATCGAATCGATGTAACTGTTGCTTTTACGTCAAATGCAAGAAAACCTAAGACAAGAAGAGAGGAAGTAGACAGAAGATGGATTGGAAGTTTTATCTGATTCTCTGAAAAATCTATCTCTGGGTCCAATCCTCAAAATAGTGATCCTTTTCTGCTTCAGATCTGCAAGAAAAATTGAAGAACGGATGAAAACCTCCTTCAGATCTATCAATGGCGTCCTTGAGAGCTTGTGGCTGTTTTTGATCTTTTATCCTGCAATGAAATAATGAAATGGGACGCCTTCACCTTGAATATGTATGTTTAAGCTTCAGATCCACAAATTTGGGGACCTAACACAAGCTCAAAAGGTGATTTGGGCTTGATCTAAAGTTGAAAAGGTGATTTCCACTGATCGTGGAGCCTTTTAGCCAATTTTAACTCAAAAGCTTTTGACTTTAGTCAACAAATTGACCCTTGACTTCTTTTAGGCGTCCCTTTTGGCTTCTTGAAAGTTTTTAAGTATTTTCTCCAAAACCCCTCAAGTTGATCCTCGACCGCTGTTCCGTTGATTCTGAAACGCCACGCGACACATTCATCATGAGCTGGATCCATAATCGGAAAGAAGTACCGGGAGACTCCAGATGATAAAAATTGAGTTTAGCTCCAAAGAATGGGCTACTCTTTCCCAAGAAAGCGCTTTTGCCAATGCCTTTTATTGATTTTTCTTCAATCTTCGCCTTTCAAATTTTATTTGAAATGACCTTCTGAAATTTGAACTGATTTTCGTTGATTCTGAGAGCGATTGTTACCTTTCGATGTTTTAACAAAATCTACCGCTCGCTAAGAATGACTGTCTTCGGGAAATCTGGATCTCAAATTAGGGTTCCTTTATCCAAGGGCGCCCCTCCTTGAAAAGGGCGCTTTTGCCTTTTAGCTTGGTTATTTTCATCTGACAAGTTGCCTACTTTGATCCAGATTATCCGTTGACTGCTCTGTCAGGTATTGATGCTTGCAGTTGCGTTTCCGAGATTTGCTTGAGCTGAGAAGGTTATCAAAGGAAGCCTTTTGTCATTGGTCAGCATCTATAAGTCCAAAAGAAAGGGCGCCTTTCTTTTGAAAAGGCTCTTTTTCCTTAGAACTTCGCCGTTAACTGTGGTTTCCTGACAATTCCTCAACTGCCTCTTTTTGCTTCGTCAGCAGTTGCTAGTGATCTATTCATCGGATGATCTGGATGTTTGTTTCACTGTCGAGCCAGCAATCAAACGTCAAGAATGACTGCTTTGGATGATCATACTGACTGCATTTGACCCTCAAAGATCATGGGCGCCCTTGCTTGAAGAAGGCGCCTTTTCAACATGTGAGCAATCTCCCCTTCGTATCTCCGTAGAAGTTAGTCAAATTTTGACCTTTTCGCTTTCGTGAATCTCCTTCATCAAACAAAGATCTTTTTTCAGAATTTTCCGCCATGGTTGTGTCGTTGAAGCTTTTGAAGCTTAGCTTTCAGCACCTGGTACTGCCCAATCTGCCATTAATGGCTGCAGAGGTTCTAACTTTGTTCCTGAAAAAGAGAAATAGACCCACCGCAGTAAAACGCGTCTTTTGATGTGATTCCGACTCTTGACCAATGTGATCGCGGAAGCCTTTGGGCCTATCAAAATCATTTTCATCATTGTCCTATTTTCTGGGATTCCTGAAAATAGGGCTAAAACCCTAATTCTCAATTTTTCAGAATTTTGTACGTGTTCCTTGACAGAAACTCACCAAGATTCTATGATTGGTTTGACCTAAAACAGACCTTTCATGGCATTTTAACAAGATTTAGCTCAATTTACACAGAATGCCAAAAAATTTATTTGGGGTACAACACATACTTGTTTGAAATCAGAAAATTCAGATCAAAATCTAGGGTTTTGATCAGAAAATTGGGGCAGAACTATGAGTTTCAAAATCAAAATTTTAGGGCAAATCCTATGCGGGATATTTCAGTGGTATCAGAGCCTTGATCCTGCTAGCCTGGAGGGTTTATATGCAATCCCCATTTCAGTATTACTATCATAGAAGAGCAAGGTGACAAGCTACACAACAAGGAATGGAAGGAGGAAATTCTAGAAGGAATGATCAGCCTAATATGGAGGAATTTTTTCACACTTTTTCCCAACAACAATGGTAGATGTTGCAAGAAGTTCAATAATACATAGTGGCAACAATTGGAGAGTTGAGGGTAGATCAACATAACCCAAGAGCGAACAGCAGCACAAATAATGACAACATGGGTAGAGCAGCTACCAATACAAGGAGAGCCACTACTACGATGTCGGATAGTCACTTTGTCCTACATTCATGCAAAGGAGAGAAGTAGAATCCGAATAAGAGGCAGAAGACACACACATAACTGATGATGTGATCTATGGTGAGTACCAAACACTTCCACTAGAGGTTAGGAATGCAATCACATTGAATCAACTCATGAACCAGCGGAAGGATAAGAAGAAGGGCAAGCAAGAAAGGAGACCTCAAAGGCAACACAAGGAGTACAAAGAAGCTTTGAACAAGATTCTTGTCCCTAACTTTGATGGTAGCAGTAAGACAAGTGCTAGAGCATGGGTACACAAGTTGGATACATTTTGAGGCTTAAGTCCATGCTAGAGGAGGATGCAATTCAATTTGCAACTATGCACCTAGAGGGAATATCTTATGATTGGTGGCATCATGGGCTTGTGGCACAAAACCATGCAATGATTCATTCCTATGAGGAGTTCACAAACAAACTCATTACTAGGTTTGACAGGAAGGATATTGAAGTCTACAGAGATTTGACATAGTTGAGATAGAGTGAGCGTGTGGATTCTTATATCGATGAGTTCCAAATGGTTGCCATAATGGTTCTAGATATGACGAAGAGAAGGGCGATAATGTTGTTTGTGGAAGGATTGAATGATAAGTTGAAGGGTTTGGTGAAGGCTCAAAGGACTAGTACACTTGATGATGCTATTCAGCTTGCACTTGACCATTTCAACCACCAAAGAAAGGTTTTAGAGAAGATAAACCATATCAGAAAAATGAGGACTAGCTTAATTTCACAGTTCCTAAGTTGGACTTTGATACAAGGAATGAGCTAAGGAGGAAGAAACTTTGCTTCACTTGCAAGGAACCATGGGAACTAGGACATAGATGCCTTGGAAAAGGAAAAGTACACTACATTGAGGTCACTTTTGACCTTGAGGATCATGAGGTCCAAGACATTGCTTCAGAGAGTGATTGTTGGAGCTAGATACTAAGGCACAAGGTACCATTGCTTTTCTATCAGGTGTCCCTAAGTATGGTCCCTTTTACTTGAGGGGAATTGTGAAGGGGCAACGAATCTCATGTTTGCTGGACAATGGTGCAACACATAACTTCATTGATGAGGGTTTTGTGGCTAAGAGAGGATTGCAAGTAGAGGAGTTTCCTAGATTCAACGTCATGTTGGTAGATGGATTAAAGATGAGTTGCCCTAGGAAGATATCCCAATTGGGTGTTTAGTTAGATGACTATTCATTGGATGATGAATTCTATCTAGTCAGCATTGGTGGGACCATGATTGTGTTGGGAATCCAATGGTTACAATCACTTGGTAGATATATTTAGGACTTCCAAAGGATAGAGTTAGAGTTCACATCAAAAGGAAAGAAAATAGTGTTGAAAGCTATCAATAATGGTCCACCAAAAGACATGACGACCAAGAGGATGGAGGTTTGGGACAGCCTTGAAGCACTTATCATAACTAGAGAGGCATGTAATTTTCAGCCAAATACACGTCTTGGACCATGAAATATACCGATCCAATTTTTTTTGAATTTTCAATTGCAAGTTACAATTAACAAGCACCCGTTAAGGTTAGCTCATAAACCAAAACGATGCTGAAAGCAACTCTAACCAGAATGTACACCAGGATCCCGTTGTGGGCAAGGTGTGAGCATTGGTTAGAGGATCTTAAAGGAAATGCTGAAACAAGAACTCTAACCAAGTAATGCGTCGGCGAACGACGGGCATATGGTCAGAGGATCCCTATCTATTGCAATATTGAAAATAACTCAACACCAAGTATGTGCTACTCAATCCATGATGGAGATGAGGCGACCATATGGCGGAGACTTATGAAATTACTATGCAAATCAAGTAAACAGGCGGCAAGCCAGCCTCTTCCACTTATTCAGTGGGCAGTTACAAATATGAGATTAGCAAGAAAGTGAAAGATGCTGACAGTACTACTGTTCAGCTTACAATATCAGAGATTTATCTGTTAAGCACAAGATATGAGTGTCTTCAATATTGCAACAATGTATAATGCTATCGTTAAATCCTCTCAATGTCAATCCTTCCAAACCAAACTCAAATGAAGTATTCTATGCACGCTGTTATGACAGAGTAAGGACTGAAAACTGTTAACCAGCAGTACAGTAGTTCAATGATATGCTCACAAAACACTCACTACTCACCCAAAATGCATGAAAACTGATGCAAACAACTCCTATGATGAAGGCGCCTATGATGAAGACACAAAACAGAACCTAAATGCTGTTATTTATTTTCTGCACAAATCCCAAGGCATCAAGAATGGTACGGCTTTATGAGAGGGCGATTTTCTTCTTAAAATTCAAGCTCTTCAATATAAAATCTGCAAATTGGTGCAAAGGGGCGCCCACCCTAGACAAGAAGAAATAAGTAACACCCAGAATGATATCTTTTTGTATTTTTGAAATATGAATGAAAACTACAATCAGCTATGTTCTCAGCAACTCCAGAAAATAACATGAAAATGCAAATAACTGAACTACAAATGCATTAACTCACAACAAAGCAATCCTCACTACAAAATTCACTCAAACAAGCAAACCTCTCCATTAGGTGTTGTCTCACAAGCACGAAGTTGAGCCTAGCTAGGAGGCATTCATTCCTCGAAGCAATCCTCTCACCATTTTAGGGCTTGTACGGTTGCTGATTCATCATCACTGTCCTCGGCACTCTCGTCGTCATCCCTCCTCTTTCCCTTCGAGGAAGTCCTATTTTCACTTTCAATATCCATCGCCCGATTGTACGCTTCGGTGTACGAAGATGGCGGTACTACTTTCATTTTTCGCCGAAGTGAGGGAATCAACCCTTCAATGAACCATCTTTTCTTTAAACCATCGGCCGGCTGTGCCTCCAGCTTTCCTATCAAGTCTTTCAACCTCCTGTTGTAGGTCCGTACGTTTTCATGCTTTCCTTGTTTGGTATGATATATTTCTGTGACGATCTCACTATCGTCCCGTAGAAGTTTGAACTCCGCTTCAAAGTTTTGCTTCAGGACCCTCCATGTGGCTCTCTGCGCTTGATCCAGTTCCGAGTACCAATCAATGGCACTGTCTCTGAGTGTTGCTGGAAATGCCCTCAGCCACTGGTTGGGGTCGTCCTGCCCGCTGGCTATCCAGATAGTCTCGCATGTCTTGCAATGCCGTGCGGGATCCTCAGAGCCATTCCCTAGGAATTTCGGCAACTTTTGCCGATCCGGATGAGCCATCTTTACCGGTTGACCTCCTTGTTGACCTCCTTGTGTTTTGGACCCGATTAGACTAGTGTATTCCTCGCTACGTCCCTGTGCGTCACCAGCACTCTTGGCCACGTACGAGTCACTTCCACGTCCTCCGTTAGCGTCCTCAACACCGTGGGTCTTCTCAGGATCCCGCCGATGCTCTCTCTGCCCTGGGGTCTTAAGCTCTGGCCTTCCCCTCCTTAACTCTGCGTCGTCGTCCGAGAGGGACAACTCTCGAAGTCGTCTGATGCTACTATTCAATTCATTTTCATTTTCATAGAGGTTATATTTTCCTGCATGTGGAGTGCTGAAAGGGTCTTCGTCCCTTCCGTCTATCAAACTGTGGTGTGCTCGTTCAATAGATGTGTCTATTCTTGTCAAATTGTCATATGTTCTTCTTATGCTCTGATTTATTTCAATTAAGTCCTCATCTAATTCCTTACCGACTTGCCTTAGTCGTCTTCGCCGATTTTCTTGCTCTTGTAGCCTGAGTGATCGCCGAACTTGTTCTTCCGAAGTCCCGTGCCCGTCAGGTACTCTATTCTTGTCTTTGTTCGGCCGTACGGTCATTTAGTTGTTCAAGTGATTATTGTCGATTGCCTGGAGTACGACGTCGGCTAGTATCTCGTTCTTCTTCCTCACGTTTGGTTCTGTCTTCACAACGTTGTACGATTTGCTGCCTACGGCATTCACGATCCTCTTCTTCTCGCAAGTCTTGTAGGATAATGAAATGGCGGGCTAGTAACCTGGGCATGCGATTGAGGAGATGGTTCACCTCGTCGTTCACTTCCAACCGATCCCAGATGACTTCCTCAGGGATCTCCCGAATGTGGGATTCCCTACGGACGTGGTCACGTAGCGATATTTTCCACAAATTTACCAAATCTTCTGTTAATGAGTCTTCGCGTTCCTCATTAGCATTTATAGGTTCTTCCGCTGGCTGACCCATTACGCTGCCATGGTAGATGTGCCCTAGTCCGTTCAGGCAATGGCGCCAAATGTTTTCCTACGGAATGTAATTCTAATCTTACGTACTACTGGCAAACTGGTAATGTGCAGAACATAGGATAAAATAGTAAACTGAAAGATATCATATTTAAATGCCAGAAACTTTATTCATTCTCAGAGATATCATGTACAAAAGTGTATCAGCATTGATTGACGATAAACATCAGTATCCAAAAAACTATCTCCCAACTATCCCAATCCGACTACATATAACGCTTGGCGGTGGTTAGATAACCAACCGACACGACGCTTCATAACATTAACATAACATTAATCTGAACATGCTTTCCCGAAAGTACATGACATGTTTTATTTCCACTAACTATTGTTTTATTAACAATTGGCCGACTATGACCAAGGCCGACTACGGCTGACAACAAGTAAAATATACGACTAACAAATGATATCTTTTTGTATTTTTGAAATATGAATGAAAACTACAATCAGCTATGTTCTCAGCAACTCCAGAAAATAACATGAAAATGCAAATAACTGAACTACAAATGCATTAACTCACAACAAAGCAATCCTCACTACAAAATTCACTCAAACAAGCAAACCTCTCCATTAGGTGCTGTCTCACAAGCACGAAGTTGAGCCTAGCTAGGAGGCATTCATTCCTCGAAGCAATCCTCTCACCATTTCGGCAGCATGACTTTACTCAAGATGTTGGATGATGAAAATGAAGACCAAGACCTCCTTTTATAAACTTGTGATGACTTTCCAGAAGCTTCTAGAAACCCTAACTTTCAAATTTGAATTTTCACCTTTCCCTCCAAAGATGGCGACCCTTTTGTCTTGATGCAATTTTGACTTTTAATTTAAAATAATCTTTCACCAAAGATGGGCGTACCTTTTCAAGCAATTGATTTTGAACCTTAAGGAAATATAAAAATAACTTCATGAGGCGCCACCCCTCAAAGTCCCCTTTTTAAGAACAACTTAAGTTGTTTTCACTAGACCAAGGGGTCACAATATTAAAATATAACTTTAAAAATATAATATTTTAAATCAATTGGACAAATCTCACCAAAAATGCTTCCCAAGGTCAAGATTGATCAAACCAACTGAAATGTCTGAAGATGAAAGCCAACCGTGCCGAAGCCAACAGGACCACTGCCAGAAATAGAATTTACTAAAAATAGTAAATTCGTGAAAGTGCTCAGAATGCCAAGAAGAACACATCATCGAAACGCTCACGAAAAACCCAAAAGGAATCCGTAGTTCAATCACCAATCCGTGAGCACAAGAAACCACCAACCAAGAAACCCTAATTTCACCACCGAGAAGCCTACGGGTCTCCAGAATAGGCCAACGGTCAACAGAAGAAGTCAAGCACGAGAAGGGGACATTACAGACCAACACTTGATGATGGGCATTCAACAAAGGATGAAGACTTGCTTGAGTTCCTTGAAGAAACTACAAAGAGGTATGATGAAAGTGCAGATTTTCTGTTTTGTAACAGCAGCCCTATTTCCTCACATATTCATGATATAGCAGCTACTTCACATGGGGAAAATGAAGTGGAAGAGTCTCCCATTGTTGGCACTCATGAGTTGGGTGTTAGGCATGAGGAAGATGTTGAAAATTCAAGCCACAACAAGTCTGATTTTGTATATCATACCATGGAAGATGTTAAGAAGACTCAACTCATGTGTGATGGATGGTTGCAAAGAGCTAGGAGGGAAAAGTTTTTGGCTGCCTAAGCAAGACAACACCTATAGGGGGTCAAGGAATGTTGCGAACAACCAGATCAAGCAAGAGAAGAAAGGGGATCATGGCTTAGATCTCTAGTCCTTCCAAGGGAGGAATACTTAGAGGTGAGCAAGCAAGAAGAGTATGCAGATTTGGGTGCACTAGAGAAGAGGTATGATTCAAAAATTTCTGTTTGTGCACCTAATTTACATCTTGAGGCTCATGAGGTACCCCTAGTTGAGAGCCCATTGAAGGCTCAAGTTATAGAGTTGGGTGGAGTAGTTAAACACATACTTAATGGATCAGCCACTAGTGTTATGACTACATATGTGGATGGAGACATGAGTAAGGTGATGAGCACACGATTATACTGAGGAGGGGTGAATCAGTATAATACAAACTTTTACCAATTTAAACTTAATTAGTCACAACAATAATAACCATGCAAGATTTTGACAATTAAGAACACAATAACACCAATATTTTCGTGGAAACCCTTACGGGAGAAAACCGCGGAAAAATATTGTTTTCATATAATTCTATTTTACAAACTTTGTAGGTGCCAACCTACTAGAGGCACCAACTCCTACAACTGAATTCGTAGGCACCAACCTACTATACAATAGGATCACTATCTTTTTGCGAATGACTTCTTCATTCAAATCAACAAGGTCTTCTCTTCGAATCTACTTATACTCTTCTCTATAGATCTGTTATAAACCCTCTTCTATTTCTGCATAAACTTTTTCTTTATCTCTGCATGAACTCTTCAAACAAAACTGCTATAAAATCTTCTTTCAAATCTGCTATGAATCTTCTTTAAATCTGTTATGAATCTTATTTAAATCTGCTCAAATATACTCCATAAGTCTTCTTGAAATCTCTTCTTGAGTCTGCTCATATCTGCTTCATAAGTCTACTTGTGTTTGAGTGGTTTATCTATTATTCCACATATATTTTCTCATGGACAATCTCCTCCTTATTATCTTCTAATCGCTGCTCCTTGTCTTCTTAATATTCTTCACTACCCTCATTTATAAATCTATTTATATTAGATATCACACTATACTATTCTTCACATTTTTATTTCATTTTTATATCCAATACTCCATACACATCTCTCACTTTATTCGTCACACGTCTCTCCACACACACATCTCTCACACTACTTATATACTTTATTGCCTAAGGAGTCACACCCCTTTAGACACCCGCTGCCTTTTGTTATTTCTTTTAAGTTCAGCCTTTTATAAACTCTTATCATTTCTTTTATGAATCGCTGTATTTCATAAATTAAATCACCACCTTTTCCTAAGACAGATTTGTCTTTTTCTGTATTTTTTCTTATTCTGTTTGCTTTTTACTTTTGTCCCATTCATACCCAGTGCTGCCTTATAGTCTTTAATTTTTGTCATGTCCCCCGAATTTGTAATACCGAGGGTATCAAAATACAAATAACAAAAACCAAAAAAATATCAAAATAAATATAAATTATTATAATTATAATTATCAAGATAATATTATAATTATAAATATAAATTAAAGGTATTTACAATTATCATTTATAATATGAAATTAAATCATGTTATGTATAATATTATAATATTAAATTAAAATCATACTAAGAATAACCCTATAATATTATTTTTGATAATATATGTTTTCCTGATTATAACCATATTATTAAAATAACGTATATTACAATAATATCTGATTATAACATATACTCATTATAATATGTATATCATAAAGATGACATATCATAATAATTATACAATGTAAACTACACATATTGAACATTTAAATATAAATGTAAAGTGAGCCAAATCAAACACAGGCTAAACAAACATCACTAAAGTGCCGATTCATAATAAACCCAACGATTACCAAAAAGCCACCTATTGTTCAAAGTCAAACAATGCAACGCATAAGACACAACCTTTGATCGGGTAATAAATGGGGAGTCCACACAAGACCAAATGGGGACAGAATATTATAATCAGAAAAAAATAAAACACAGACTACAATGATTAACTGAAAACATCGTTCGAGGAGTGAATAAAATAAAGAAAAGAATATCTAAACCCATCCTAATCGATGGATGAATAAAGAACAGAATATATAAACATATTCTGATCGATCAGGGAATAGAAGAGGAATCTGAAATATATATTTTTCTGAGTGTTAAAGCAGACCAAGAGAATGTACAGATCTTAGAGGGGGGAAAAAGACAAGAGGAGGATACTCAGAAATATTAAGAGTAGATCTTCGTCGGATAATATTGGTAAATCAGAATATTATGGTAATGTACTCTTATTTATGGATTAGATAATATTAGGTGCATAACATCTGTTAGGATATCATTACAGTAGTGTTTTGCTTTATTAGGAATAAAGTAATGTTACTCTTTATTTTGAATAAAATAATGTTACATGCACAGTATTATTATTTGGGATATCTTTACGATAATGTTATTCCTTATTATGAATAAGATAAGGTTAGATGCATGATGTTATTTAGAATATCTTTAGGGTAATATCATTTCATTATTAGGAATAAGGTAATATTAGATGCATAATATTATCCTTATGGTAATCTCATTCATTATTATTAATAAGATAATGTTAGGATGCATATTTGTATTAGACAGTGACGTCGTTGATGTTCTTACTAATGCTGTTCAGGAGTGAATACATTTTATGAGTGCTAATTATTGGAATGATAATTATATATATATATATATATATATATATATATATATTCCTCTCACTCATATATGTCACTTAGGTAGAGAGAGTGATGTGTGGTATTATTAGTCCTTATTTGCTGATATATTTATTTGAGAGTTACATAACTTTGTTTATGCCTTAACCATGGTGGGAAAAAGGGAAATTGCCAAGAAGGTAGATCAAGGGGTCCTCTTCTAGATACGCCACCCAAATGAGGGGACAAGATGAGGCCCATGGGCCAAAGGGGTACTGCCATTGTCTCAACGGGTCTTGCCTTTGGGTCTAGGGTAGTTGATCCACCAAGACACTTTCTCGCAACTCCTAATCACCCCTCATGGTGTAATGATGTCTTAATACATATCCACACTAGGGATAAGGGAAGGAAGATTGCCAAGGGAGTACAGGGAGAGGGGACTTTCTAGATATGCCACTCGGGAGGAGACAAGACGAGCCCACATGGGCCAAGGGGGTACTTGCCGTTGCCTCAACGGGTTCTGCCCTTGGGTCTAGAAGAGTTGGCTACTAGGACACCCGCTGCAACTTCACTTACCCTACGAGGATTGCTGAGGGAGTACAACGAGAGGGCATCTACTAGATACGCCACACGGGAGGGGACAAGATGAGCCCACATGGGCCAAGGGGGTACTTGCCGTTGTCTCAACAGGTGCTGCCCTTGGGTCTAGAAGAGTTGGCTACCAGGACACCCGTTGCAACCTCACTAACCGTACCATGTTGTCATGAGTTTGTTAATACTTAGAATATGATTACTTGCTAGTATTGCTATTGTGATAGATAATTATAATCTATGTTATGGTGATGATTTCTAACCTATGTGTAGGGCTTCAACTAGGAAAGAAAGGTACTCTCTAAACTCATTGTTTATTTAAGAAAGAAAATTAGGGCAATTTGAGTATTCCCATTTAGGGACATTACAATTTTTGAGCCACAGCCTTTGGAATATTAATTTAATCACTGTCCGAAGGTAATTGTGAATCGCTGCCTAGTATTAATTAAAATCAGATCGCTGCCCCTTGCTATTGTTTCTTAATCACTCCTTTTATTAATCATTTGGATTTTTAATATTTATAATCTAATTTTAATTATTTTAATTGCTTATCATAGTCTTTTTAACTGCTGTCCATTTATTGATAAGCACTTCCTCCCTATAATATCCTCAAGCATTTAAAATTGGGTGATCTTACCTTTTATTTATTAATCAAAGTTGCTACTGATGAAGAATAGTAATTTTTGCTTAACATATTTGTTGCTCTTCTTAATATACCTTCACCAATGGAATCGCTGCCTTGAATGGATTAAGACTGATCTTATATTTCTTTTCTTTTAGTTGATTCCTTAACATTGTATTTGCAATTCATTCAACTTTAATCAAATCCAAGTTAACATCTTTTCTTTCTAAATCTGCAACAAGTACTACTTTAACATTGATCTCATGTAAATGTTCAACTGAAATCTTTGATGTTGTTTCATCATCAGGCCCAAAAACATATAACTAAAGTCTCTAATCTCAAATCTGTGCTCAACCCTATGCCTATCAGTGTATGTCTCCAACTGATTTTGTGCCACCTACCAACTATCCTGGAGTGGCTACAAGTTGTATTGGTTCCCCCGAATCCAATACTTAGCCTTAGGAGCTCTACACTTCCCAAAAGCCAAGTCAATACCTATCCATCTGTGTAGCTCCTATTGAAAGGCGCTCAGGAACCTACTACCTCTATCGCCGACTAAGAACCTCGATAGCCCATCCAACCTGCTGATCTCTTGGAAAAACAACTTTGCCACCCAAGAACTGCGGTGATGAACCTCGGGCATCCATACTATCCATAAGAAAGCTCCACCGGATCCCATGAACAAACTGGAAGTCCTCCAAACTCAACACCAACTGACTTCCGCTGTGCCACTCTGATAACCCCTATAGTCCAATCGAACCAAATCCCAAACACCTGCTTCTGTAAGTGACTGGCTGGAGAGAACAAAGTGAGAGACTTGCCAATCTTGGACTCATCACCTGAAATCGGAAATATGTTATACCAGAGTGAACCCAAACTCCTCTTATTCAACCCATCTCTCTATGTCCTCCAAGACATAATCATATCTTGTGTATGTGGACTGAAAGAAAACTGATGAGCACACCTCATAATGCAATCGAGGTGAAACTCCCCTGATGATGCCAATGGAATACTCAAGTAGTCATGTGTACTCCATCCTATACTGCCATCATCAAAAGAAGACTCACAACTCACAACAGGATGAGTTGGTCTTATAGCTACGTCATCATTACCCCTTGCAGCAAGGCCTCTATTAGAAAGCAACTGCAAGTGTCCCGACTTACTTTTAGGAGTGGGAAGAATAGCATCATGAATGCCATCATACTCTCGAAAAGAGCTTGGAACAACACAGTCCAGCGTGTAAGACTTAGAAGAAACTGTCTTCTTCTGAAAAGAATGACCAATGTCAATCTGAAAAGTACCAATGTAGAGCCTAGTGCTCAAATCTCCCATGATGCCTGAACCTGTAGCCAAGACTGATGTGTCTGTATCATCAACAATCCAATCCACACTGAGTGGTTTCCTGCAGATGTGAAAGATGCCCAACATAGGTGCATAAAAACATATACCAACATCTGTCAAGATGTTGGCATAAATCAGAATAGCACCCTGTAACATATGAATCAAGTCCATGATGGAGCAAAAGGTATCTCTTCCACCCAAGGATGGTAAGAACTCATCATCACTCTATCACCTAACTCCAAAGTGACAATCCCAAACTCTCCTATCCATACTAACAGCTGCTGCCCTCAAGTGTAACTTGACAAAACTCTGACCAGCAAAGTAGAGCAACCATCAATCAATGAAGTAGGAGGCAAAACCCATGAGGATGGTGTCGGAATGTTGTTGCCAACATGCCTATCTCCAACCCATAGACTGAAATCAATTGATAACTTGATCATAGACCTCTCAAGATTAAGAACGATGCATCCATCATCAACTGACTCCTCTTTCCTATCCAACACAAGAGGCACTGCACCCGTATCCTGAGTGTGAATGCTAGGAGACCTCATGCTGCTCTCCTCATCCTGTGCCTTGGCTGCCATAGATGACTGAGTCTCTGTTGAACATGATTAACATCTAGCCAAGCTCAACTCTAAACAGAGGCCATCAACATGAGTCTCGAAATCCTGAAGGGCTAACTGAGTACTCCTCAAGGAATCACTGGAAACCATAAGCTTGCGAGAAAGCTTATCTACTTCATCTTCTTTCCTTCTCAAAGCATCTGAATAGACCTCAACGAGTTTGAGAAGGTGATCATGGTCCGAAACAAGGTGCAAATAATTTGTTTTCATTGTTCCCATACCTTCTTTGATTGCCTGTAGATTATCATGAGAAGACTCTGCTTCGACTCCCTTTTGTCTTCCCTCCAATTGAACCATCCAAAGATGATTCTCAACCAACTTGTGCATTTTATCATTATGAGATAAGGTTGCCACAATCTCATCCTCACTCACCTTCAATTGGTTCTCCAAGTTGTGCGAACTTTTAGGTTTATGAACAACCTTTGCTTGACCTGCGGAAGCATCAGATTGTTCTGGAAGTGATTGAGTTACACAATTATTTTCTTTGGTGGTGTCATCCATGCACATATCCTGATTTGAAATTAGGTCAGCACTAATTCCACCTGTAGAAACATCATCAATGCCCTTATTAAGTGTCTCAATACAAATGGCTCAGGTTGTTTTATGATCTCATTCTTCAACTCAGTTGCTCCACTGGATGATGGCTTGTTTTCTTCAAGAGGTATGTTGGTTGGAAATTTGGTATTCTTGTGAAAGTATACAAAATTGTGGTTTCAACCATAGCACGTGAGATTAAACTCTCCTAATTAACGGAAGGCTCCCCCTTTAACTAAACAAAACTAATATGGGTAGGACAGCAATCGTTCCTCTTATTTCAGGAAAGATTATATTCTTTTCACTTCGTAGAAAAGAAATAGCAAATGTTAATAAAACTTATTACAGCAGCTATGCAGTGAAATCAAGAAAGAGGAAATAAAGTTTCCTGAAAGCACAAAGACTTCCGTTACTTCCTCCGGGACGGGAAAACAACCAATAAGCGCAAAGTCTTGAGGAATGAGATCCTATCTACCCTTTTCAGAATGATTACTTAATGAAAATATACAACATAAAACAGCACAAAGTCTGTAACTACGATGTATCTTTTGATTACTCTAAATGAGAACTACTACGAGCACAAAGTCTCACAATTCTTCTCAATTTCTAATACTAACTACAAATTCAACTTTCAACATTTACAGCACAAAGACTGCAGATATTTAAATCGAATCTCTCTTCAGCAATATTCCACAATTCTCAAGTAGTTACAAAATGATGCTCCAAAATGACATAAGAACATGAAGGATGCAAAATAGGAATTCAACTCAAAGTCTGAAATTCCAACTTCTTGATATTACTTGAAAATTCACAATTATCAACTATAAAGCTCAAAGACTTTATGAGTATAAAATTCTGCAGAGTTTTCTTGCTTGCCAAAAAGATAAAAGATTACAATAGACCCTCTCAAGTATTTATAGGAGAGAGGTCTGGAGAAAAAGGTGGGAGGATCTCAACAAACTTGAGAAAATCTCTCAACCGATAACTAATTGCAATTGACTTATTCAAAATTACAATCCAAATTGTGATTTGGTTTGTAAGAACTTACATGTAATTACATTTTCCAAAACTGCAAGGAAATAACACTTGCAATTGCAAAACTTGTTTTTACATATACTTTGTCGAAAGTAAAATACATAATTGAAATTATTTTAAGTGTCCAAGACACGACACTAACTACATCATCCTTCATCTACGATGATCTTCATGCTGCTTCAGGATTTTAGAACTTGAAGTATTCAGGATTGGTGAAGAGATCTCGAACTTGGAACGAGAACTTGCATTCTTAATGATCTTTGTGTCCTTGGCGAACTTCAACCTTATCATAGGCTTGGAGTAGTACCATTTCTTTAGGAAGTTCTTCTCTTCGTTGCGTCCTTTTTCCATGCTTGATTTACTTTGTCCCTAGATGGTTTCATGAGGATTATTGACCTTCGAGCTGCTCCATGAATTACTGTTGTATCTCTTCTTCTTTTGTTCACTGATGAAGAACCCATAATACCTTATTCAAGATGAAATTGTTATAAAACAATGCCCATGCCTTGATTTATTGGTTTGATAGATCATGTGTGTAAACAAGATTGACAAGGGAAGGGATAATTTGATGCAAAAATGGGCTCACAAGTGAATTTCGGG
>VDFB02178843.1:0-37180 GCA_007258455.2 Sequoia sempervirens
TATATAATGTGAGGAGTTTCTGGTAATAAATTTATCCTTTGGTATTTTTGCAGCGGTGCTGCCCTTTTGAAGCGGGGGAATTGTGAAACTTTTGTGTTCATACTTTGTGAATGAAATTTGATCAATGAAGAAGAAGATTGCAAACCAGACTTTGTGTTGGATTCGATACTTTTATGAATTGATCTCATTTGGTGGTGATTAGCTTATGGAATCTGAAGGAATCTAAGTAATTCACGTAAACTTTGTGTTACATCCTTTATTTATATTTTCATTTGTGTTTTGTTTATCTTTGGTTGAATGATCTACAAGACTTTTGTGGCATAATTATTCATGCTCTTTTCGATATTTTTAGTTTGGATGATCTACAAGACTTTAAGCTTGTAATTATTCATGTTGTTGAGAATTGCTGCATCTAAAGACTTTGTGCTTCTAATGCAACAAAGCGACACACTTATCACAAATTACCATTGATAAAGCTGAGCGACTTTGTGCCTTCGTGGGCTTTCCCTTTTGTTTTGCTAGTTTATTGTTAATCAATTCTAGTACCTCTACGCTTTTCTTTGACAAGATAGAGGTATTGGCATTACTGCTCATTGTTAGTTTAGAGTTATTGTGAATTGAGAACTTCCAACAGTGAAGCATTGTAAACATCTTCTATACGAGAGAGAAGGATGAATGTAACACCCCCACGCCATTAATTATTATTGTGCATTTTGTAATTACTTGGTCATTTTACTATAAACATATGACCAATAAGAAGCCTCCCTTTACGAGGAGGAGATTTACATCTCACATAGTTGTGGCTAAGTCCATTTGTGTAATCTATTGAAAAGTGATTACATAATTTTAGCTAACACCTTGCAATATATTTTTTGCACTTGTCACTTTTTTGCATCAACGGAGTTGGATTCAAACACTAAGGCTGGCAGGAAACTGCTCTGATACCACTGTAAGAACCCTAAGTTCTCCCAAACTAAATACTTTGTACCTCTGATATGCTGACTACTGAAAGTGTGTTTTTTTTTAATATTTTGGGTTTATGATTTTTTTGTATTTTTGCAGAATATATGCTTTTTTTGTATTTTTCGAATATAATGCCAAGCAACAAGAAAAAAAAATGAAAATTATACAAATACTGGAAGGAAACGACTATTGCAAATAAATATCTTTATTCAACTATTTCTGAAAGGCTTTTACAATTATAAGCATACCTGGTACTGAAGAAAGATTTACATATAAATCTGGGTTGCTGGCACCAAGCAATATAACTGGTGAAAGCTCGAACCTGCTGCATAAACTCAGTTCTCCACCTTAAAACTCAACCCAACTCCATCCTAGATGTAGCCGCCCCTAGAGATATGAAAATAGACTCAAAAATCAAAGCACCTAGGTCAAGGAGAAAGATGCCAGCCTTAAGTTCTAGTACGGCCTACTGTAACAAAGAAGTATGGCCTTGAGAAGTGTGTTCAACAGTAACTAAATGCAGCCTTATTGTATCCGTCCTTGGCAATGAAAGATCTGCCTGAAAACCCTTGAAATATTTCTCCAATCTACTCAAACTTGACTCCTGGATGAAGCCAACGGTTAAGCAATCTTCAGCTAATAGTCTCACAACCTTAGAATGCTGATACACTGAAGAAGCTACGCTCTCCAATGCCGAAAAGCTCCGGAAAAAGCAGAAACTCTCATTTCTCTTCTCCAAACGCCAATAGAAGTCATGAAATAAGTTATCAAATGCACACTAAATGATTTCGATTTCTTCTTGGCTGCTTATATACTCCATCCAAAGAGGTTGATCCCCATTTTTCCTTTTAATCATTTTAAAATGTTATTAAGTTTGCACTTTATAAATAATAAATAATCTCCTTGAAATTGGCCTCCTTTTAATAATGAATGGACCCTAAGTCATAAAGTGCAAATATAACATTATAATATAATATTAAAATATTAATTATTATTAAAGTCACCTTTAATAATAATTAAACGTTATAACTTAGGAAAAACTCCTTATTTCACCTAACCAACTGAATACTAGAATCAACACTGCCAATATATCTCAATCAAGTGCCCTGCTATAAATAGTAAGTATGAGAAACTGAGCCCTGAATCCTCTGCAAAGGCCAAACCTAAACCTCCCTGATCTCTGGAGAAGAATAAAACCATCAAATGACCAAGTTTCTGCCACAAATGACCCTCTATCCAATCCCATTAGCCTACGAGGGTTAACTAATAGGCTAATCCCATTGATTACTGATGTTTAGCTAGAAGGGGACATTACAAGATTGCTTAGCAACAGACTTCTCCCTCTTGTGAAACAATTTCATACAAGAGTACATTTGACAAAGAATACAATAACTTTGCATCAGATGCAAGCCCAAGTTGAAGGAAATTAAGGTTTCAACTTTCAATAAAGCAACAGACAGACTCATTGCCAACCTGCCCAAATACTTGGTCCACCACAAAGATCTATGTTTTTTTTCTCTAAACATCAAGTCTTTAATTATTTGCTATTTTTGGTAACCTTACAAGAATTATCTGAATTTGAATTTTGGAGGACCAAGTGCAATTGAAACTTCATTTTATAATGCCTAGTAGTTTGCTACTCACCTAGATGTACCATGCCATTTTCTTTCACATTAGACTGTGCTCTATTTTCTTCTTTTTTGGACTGTACCTAAATTTTGTCGGTAGACTAAACACTAATTTGTTCTTGTTATATCCCGCCTATCGAGGTATTCGCTACTAAAAACTGCCTTGTCTAATAGTGTCCAGTATTTGGAGAACCGGAGGGTTCTTACAGTTCTCCATTGGATTTTGTCCAAGTTTTAGTTCAATGGGTTAGGGAATAGCTTCACTATGAAACAGTATCAAGATTCAAAACCCTTCTAATAAACTATCTAGCAACTCTGGCAATGCTTTTGCGAGAAGTTCACATAATGGTCACCTGATCCCAATATCTATGCTTCAATTAACTGCCTAGGAATTCACAAAACCTTTTATACTCTTTTTCAAATATTTTTCTATGCAAATCAAGATCAACTGTAAATTTGTACATATAGCAATCATATGATTTTCGTTGATGTCATTTCTTTGTCCCACTTCAACAAATCCAATAACCATACACCTAGTGTTGTGACATATGTTGCACATATGCAATTAATGTCATTGTCAATTGTACCGCATTTGTGTTTGTTGTTGATGATGTCAACAATAAGGTGCATGTCTATATGTTTGTTCTTTTTATGTCCTCCGGTTGTTTGATGTAGTGCACTGGCTAGAAATTTTTTATTTTTCTTAATTTGACAAATGTTTGCTAAGAATGCCAGGCAATGAGAATTTCCTGAAATGACTGATTTCTTGTTTCAAAATTTAAACATGGTAACTACTCAAAATATATTCCACCTTAAAATTCTATTATAAGTGATGATATAATTCTTAGGAAACTAACGCAATATTGCGATACATGGAATTGGCAATTTGACTCTAAGTAAAGACTAAATGATAATTGAATTACAGTCATATTGCAAAACAGTACCTTAAATTCAGCCACTACTGCTGATGTATAACTATTGCAAGAATTAACTAAATCTTTGGAGTCCAGGGTGCAGCTTCAATACATACAAGGTTCCCACATTTTAGTGACAACTGGGCTGGAAAGATGAACACATCTGATAATGACTTTGCCCCCTTCAACTTTTACTCTGTCATTTTTTTATTTGCATTTGATCAGCTCATAACTATTGCAGCTAATAATTCTAAAGCTTTTAACATCCAAACAGCTCCTCCTCTATAATGTCCCCTTTTCTAGGCAGTCAGCAGGAGTGGTCATTAGTCTATCACCTTGGTCCCCATAGACTAACATGGTGGTTAGGGAGCCCTTCTGAGGGAGTTTGTGGCTTGTCAATCAACCATTTGTGCTTAATTGGTGTTTCCCAGCTCAATGTATTCCAGGGTTTTCGCAGTGTACCTTCCAGAGCATTCTTCGGGCACTTTGTCCACTCTTACTATTTTTAGTAAGTCATAGGGTGGTCAGCGACCTGGTCAATTGGCAGTATTTCTATGTTGGGTTGTCGGTGAATTATTACCATGGTTTTATCTTGGCAGTTATCATGGTATTTACAGCTGATACCAGGCTGGAATATAATGATTTAAGCTGCTGTACAGCTACAACTAGCCGCCCAACCCTATGTTTGACTGTCTTTTCATCATCTTTTAGTTCACTGCAGCGTATGAGATTTGTTGAGTCCATTTTGGAATCCAATCAATTGAAGGGCAGTACATATAATAATCAGCAGTTTATTTTTCTAATTTCAGTATTATTTTGAAATGCTAACAGCTTCATTGGTTTGAATCATGATTACCAGCTATTATATCAATAGGGTTATGCTGCAATCTTACCAGAATTCTATACCACATCATGCATGTCATCTTTGATATCATCGTCAATGGTTTTGACGCTGATCCAGTTGTTACCAGCCATTATATTAGTAGTACCTTGTTTGTTTTTATCATCCTGACGTTCATGCTTTTCCATGACAATCAGTAATTTAACTGCACCTAAAATTATAGTGAAAGTTTATTATTCTTGATATTTCCGATATTCACATTTCAATTGGTTCTATGAAATATCTTTATTGTAATACTAGATGTTTTATCGCTAGCAGTTGTGGTTATTAAATATTTTGTCACTGCAGATACTAGACGGTTTACCACCGGGTTCCTAATTTATCATTGTAATAGATCTTGTTCGGTTTATCCATTGGATCCTATTTTATTTTCCATACATTTTTTTGCCTTGCAAGGCATGTGCCAAAATCAAATGAATTATTCTACCATTTTGGCATAATGCAATTTTGCTCGTATTCAGCCAATTTGGCTAGATCAGAATTTAAATTCACTATCAACTATTTTGGCTTAATCCATTCTATAATTTGCTTATATTGTAAATTGGACAGCTAGCTGCCAATATCTTCCAGTTAATTTCCATTGTCCTCATTCTAGTCTCCATAACTCTCACCTTGCCCACATTACAAACTTGATGATTAGAAAGAACTAGCATTTGAGTGATCACAAAACTTTTATGTGGATTTGACCTAATGCCCTACAAGAGTTATTACATATTTCTGGCCCTAACCGAATCTACCATCTTTGCTCCCTCCAAAAGGTTGAGACCATAGAGCATTTCACCTTCAGAAGCCCCATTTATTATGAGATCCATGGGAGACATTATTACCTCTACATGGATTCAAACAATAATCTCTCTATTTTCTTTAGATATTCAAACCTTTAGGTGTCCATCACTCTTTGGCATGAATCCTTACACGTGGCTTCTCAAGATTCTAAAGCCCCCTAGGTTGATCACATCCTCCTTTCAACACATCTAGGAGACTGATAGCCTAACCGACATTTACTTCTCTCATAGATGCAAATAGAACTATGAGATGGCATCTCTCACAGCTTATGCCTCAATATGTTCCCCCTCAACATCATGGTCCTATTGCTTTCTGACAGCGCAACCCAACTTCTCGTTGACTTAGATATTCTTCTCTTTGACCACCTCTCCAAGCACATGAACAGATGTATATTACAAGATTTTTCCCTACTACAGGTGTCACTCCGGCCTTGAATGTTAGGTATGATCCTAGTGAGGGTATCCCTTCCCACCCAACACTCCCCAATGAGCATTATCAAATCTTCTATTGGTCCCTTCACAATGATCGATGATGGCACTAGTGGCTTTGCCATTTCTTGTCCAAACATTGATACTTGATGATCTTCAGTTTTCCTCTACAGTTGTTATTTTCTCTTCAAGATTTTTGTTCCCCTTTCTTGGCTATTTGTACCTATTTCCTCACCACTTGTTTTGGTGGTCTCCTATTGTTTTGTATTTTCTACTTTTGTTCTTCCCCTTGGTGGGACCTTCCCAATCTCTCTTCCTAAAACTCTCTATTGTACATTGTTGTTCTTGTGAGTCCCATTGACTATTTCTGGTCATTTATAATTTCTTTCTTTCTTTGTTTCTTAGTTTTGAAAATATTCCTTCTAGACCATTTTATGGGCATGACGATTCCAAATATCAATCAAGTAGTTGGGCAAGAGGTGCAAGTGGTTGAGACTAGGGGAGTAGGCTCTATGTAAAGTGCATTGCAATTTTTTCTCTAAATTTCTGCTTTGACTCCTTCAGAAATGATAAACTCTTGGTGTGCAAACTGATAATGTGCTGATATAATTTTTCTGATGGTTTTGTTTGATTTGAAGGGAGCTCATTGAAAGATAGTTTGTCCAGTGCTTAACGTGTCATTTTGCATTAGACATTGCATAACATGAACTGAATTTTCAAGCAAGCTTCTTTGAACAAAGGTTTAGTAAACTCACAAGATTTAACATACATTCTTATACAATATTTGAAGGCTATACTGATTTAACATTTCTATGAACAGCAATTGTTGCAATCATTTTTTTGAGAATAGGAGTTGATTGATTTCCAAATAAAGGTACACAGAAACTTATGACAGACTGTTGCACACCCAGATTTATGTGTTGGGTTTAGTCACTGACAGGGACAGTCTGATATACATGAGATGACTGCCCAGAATTTAATTGCAGGTCTGTACATACTCAGGGAGACTCACAATTTGACTAAGAAATGGACCCAGCTCAGAATCATGTTTAAGCACACTCCGAATAATGTTTAGAGAACTGTAAGGGCCGGATTTGAGTGTTATTATGCTGATTTTTTATAACAAAATTATACAGGAACAGAAATTATAATAACATTTCTGAGTCAAACATGGACTGAAAATCACATACAGCAGTTCACAAAGGCGAGTTACCTCACAACCAGCTATTACAAAAATGTTTCTCAGACTTGGAATAATGTTGAAATGCTCACACCTGGTGATTTACTCGACTCCCAGCTAAGAAGAGCTCTTAAAGACCCCAAACTCGTCCAGAAGTATATGCAGCCACCAGCCACTCTACTTTGGAGGTCGTTTCTTTTGTCTATTGATGCGTCCAACCTTTACACCTCAAAACGTCACCTTCATTTGCCTGTAGACAAGCCCACGACTCCAGCTTCCAATGGAAAGTTCTTTGTTAATCACAAATCAGTTCGTCCTCCTGTACCAAGCTGCTGCTACACATAATAACGCCCCAGATCTGAGTGTCTTCAAGGAGTAAGCTCGCCTAGGGTTTCTTCAATTCACAAACGCCTCCACTGTTAAGGAATCGAACTCCTCTTCACTCGCCTTGAACAAATGGTTCTTCAGTGAGATTCAAACTCGAAAATGCTATCAGACTCCAGCTAGGAGAGATATCTCACCCTCGAAACTGGCAACTGGTTGGAACCCTCAGGCGCCAAACTCACGGGAGTTCCCTTCATGAAATATTCAAGCAAAAAGTGTCTTCAAAATATGCGCTTCCACCATATATTCCTTCATGCCCGTAAGAAACTCCGTTTCTTAAAATTTGCATTCCAAAATAAAGTGACTTGTCTTTACAAAGTATGATTTTAAATATCTTAAGTCACTTTTAATTTTACAACATCACATAAAGTGACTTTTATAAAGTCCACTTAAAAATAAATAATTCATCGACTCATTTTTGTCCCCTTTAACTTAGTCACTTTATATGAAGATAATTTAATTAATTATTTAATATCACATTAAAAGAGTAATTTTGAACCCATGTGATAATTAAACAATTAAATAAATGATTCCCCCTTGTCTTCGACACTTGCCCTTGGGAATTAGGAAGGCAAGGCGACACCTTGCTCAGCTAGCGAGAAGGGGACATTACACTCTACATCTTTTTGTTCTAGAAGGAGTCATTAAATTTGGTGGAGGCTCTAAGGCAAGAGTTTCATGTATTGGTAGCATATTGTGACAATGTTGGCGAGGTTCTCTTAGGGTTGCATGTTCACCACTTCCATCGTCAGTTGGAGGTTGGTAGTGATCACGCTATCCCTTTCTTTTGTAGATCCTTTGAGCAAAGGTCTCATGAGCGTAGATAAATCTGCTATAGAGTAAGATTCCCCATGTTATCAGGGTTTTGTCAGGCACAATCTGGTAATGAAAACGTCCCATGGGTGGAGGAAGCAATCAATTCTAGTGAAGCCCCATGTGGTAGGAGGTTACGGTGGGGTTTGGTATAGTGTTCGATTATGCTAGGTCTTTAAATGCACAGTGGATACATGGCTGCAAGATCCTTCTCTGAATATGATTTGTTTATGGTTTGTTTTTTATTTTTGATAATCATTGATCATACTTGGCTTTTATATAATCCTGCTAGTTTTTGCCTGATGTCTATAGCTCTTGGTGCTAGTCTATCTATTAAGCTTTTGTATTTGGATGTTTATGCAATGTTCTTTTTTATGGTTGGGAACCCCTATAGAATTCCCCATTAACATATCTAAAACAAATATTCATCAACTTAAAAAAAAATTGGTTGGAAATTGCTGAACTCTATGACACTGCTCATCCAGCTACAAAATTATACAATGAGTGTCTCTGTGGGATTTCCTAAAAGGACTTGGTTGAACTCACTGGTCCCTGATATGAAGAAAATTCATGGTACTCTCAAATATGATAAGAAATCCACATGATTCTACCAGCTAACAGTTTGGATTGCATTATATAACAATTGCTACTAATGTGAGTTCAGATTTATAAAGTTCTCTGAAGCCATGATCACCTTTTAGGCTATTCTTTTAATGATCTGTAATGACAAGGTGTAAGATATTTCATTAACTTTTAAATCTTAGATAGTTTTCCTATATACTTGAGTATCAGCTGCAATCCAATAGAGTCTAGACAACATGAACTTTGACTGTCAATCCAAAAACATAAGGTGGCATGCATCAGTCTTACTAAGCTCAAGCTTATGGATTTTCAATCTATAATGACACAACAAAGAGACCACTTACATACACATGCCATATTACAGAATAATGGAATATGTCTTGCCTTTAAACATTTATACCCTTACAGCTTTGAATGAAACAAATTTCAAAAAAAACAATCATTCCAAAAGCATGCACATAACACAGCATTAAATGAAGGAATCAAACACTATTTGAGTTTGACTATCTAAAGGTAAGAAAAAGAGATCACCAAAAGCTTATGGCGCAGGAAATCTGAAATACAACTTTGTCCTCGGTGATTGTGCAGAGCAAGACTCGGAATTGAAAGTGCTGGAATCATTTCATTTACTTTTGTCAACAAGGGCCAATGACTTACAAGATTCATTCCTCCCACTTCACTGTGCTTGGAAGCAATAGCATGCACCAAAGAGCAAAGAATTTGAATTAAGGAACCTAAAACAAGTTCCTCTTCTACATAATGAAATGCTCGGTTACTTGTAGAAATCAAAGAATGTTCACAGGAATCTTTCACAGGAGAAACGGTTTTGTTGAAGCAAAGATTATTTAGGAGAACCCAAGCCATGTCCACAATGTATGACTCTGTAATATGTAAATAGTTATCTACATGCTTTTCAGTTTTCAAATAGCAAGCCTTAAGAATATTGCGAAGAAGCTGCATTAATTGTGAAGCTGCAATATAAATTTTCTTCAAACAAGTTGAATCATTGGATAAATCTGAATACCAAACTTCCTTTACCAAGTAAGAAATATAATAAGGTTCTCTTAGAGCAATAGAACCAGAAGTGAAGGATTTCTGATCCATTGCATATGGGCATGATTGGCCTGCGGAATCAAACATCGACTGGATTTTAAACTTAGAACAAACAACTTTCAGAGAAAACCATAGATAATGAAGAAACTGTTTCCATTCTGAATCCTGCAAAAAAGATGGGAAGCTGAATATTAAAGTATGATAGTGGTCAGACATAAATTAAGTGAAATATGCTAACCAATTTTTTCGAAGGAAAACACAAAATAACCAGCAGTAGATGATATGATTAGCGTTAGCCTCAAATTAAAATCTGAACTTGAATGGAAGATGCTGAAGCTTGAACTGAAGAAACTGAATTGGAATAGAAGAACTACTCAACGTCAAGAATGTGCACTCAAGATCCCACTGAGGGCGAGGTGCTAACATATGACGGAGTCTAGAAATTGAAATTAAGAACTATTAGGCGGATAACCAGCCATGAGAAAACAATTCCACGCTACCACCAAACAGTGGGGGGAAAAGATTACAAATTAAAGCAATTCATCCGCTGCGGCGGGCATCCACAGAACTGTGGGGATTCACCACTTAAGTGGGTACAAGATTTACAAACAATTTAACCACACTGGCGGTAAACCATCCAGGGGACTTTAATGAGATACAATCAAATAGTTGCAGCAATACAAATGGTTAGATTAGTACTACTAATCAGAACCTTACAATTTCAACAAGACTGCAATTAAATGAGTTACAATGATAGAGAAGTGAAATGTAGATATAAGAATGAATTTATAACAGTGTTCTTTGCTTTCCAATAACTGAAATGGAGATTAAACTGGAAACTGATAAATCTGATGCAAATTCCTGAGTTCTGGAAATTTACAACAGCAAACTGGAAAACAGAAAAACATTCATAACTCACTTATTTCTTCTCCGAATGGCGTGAAACGAATTGCAAAAGCACCTTACAAGTCTGGCGCCCAAGATAGAATCCAGAAACAGCAAACAAAGTCTCTACTTTTTTTTGGCACGAATCCCAAGACAGCATTAAATGGTACGGCCCTTGAGGAAAATCGACTTTGCAATATAAAATTGAATACTTCAAAATAAAATCTGATTTTTGGTGGAAGTTGGCGCCTCCAGTCAACAAGTAGATTGCTCAAACACCCAGAACCAAATAAAAATCACTCAGCAAGATACGAACAGAAAACAGCTTCAGCTGTAGCAAAACCAGGAACTTCAAAACTGTAGAATTCACCAAATTTCTCAATCTTTATTGCTCAATCTGCTAGTCTGATGTGAGAAGCAGCAATATTCCAATTAGGTGTTATATTTCAAACACGAAATTGGGAAGGGGCTAGGAGGTAGCATCCTCGAAGCAATAACAAAATGTCCATAGTCATTTTGACAGCATAACAATAAGGTAGTTGATAGATATCAAATGCTGGAGTCATGTCTTCATTTTATAAGAAATGAGAAACTCTTCAACTTCCTCAATTGGCACGCCAAAAGACAACCATTTGAATTCTCCTTATTTTCAAATTTCATAAAATATATTCCTCATAAAGTGGCGTCCACTTTCCTCCAAGCATAAATTCAAAAATATAAAATATTATTATCACCTTATGACAAGGCGTACCCTTCAAATCCCCTTTTTAAAACAACTTGCAAGTTGTATCCTTAGGCCAAGGGGTCAATTGAAAATTATAACACTTATGCCAATACTTAGTAGATTTCAACAAATTAAGCTTGAGAGGAAGATATTGAAACAACCAATAATATGCTCACTGAAGAGAAGACTGAAGACAACCAACTGCATACTGCCACAACCATCATTTACTAAAAATAGTAAATAAAATGAAATGCTACAAAAGCCAAGCCCATGAAACCCTAATTTCCACCTCATTCCAGTCTACGGGTTCCGGAATAGACTGAAGAATGCCAATGCTGATCACTGATGAGAAGGGGACATTACAGTCCGCCCTCCTCGAAATTGCTTGTCCCCAAGCAACTGCAAAGATGGATGCAACAAAATCTGTTCACCTTCCCACGTAGCATCTTCAATAGGCAAATTCCTCCATCTCACCAAATATTCTTTGATTGTCCTTCTTCTCAAAGAACGTTCTCTAGTGTCAAGGATCTCTTCTGGAATCAACACTAAATGACCTTCCTCATCCAATGGAGGTAATTCTGATGTAGCCACCACATTGTGTCCAATTGCCTTCTTGAGGCGAGACACATGAAAAACATTATGTATTTTGCTTTCAGCTGGAAGTTCCAACTCATAAGCAACTTCACCAATCCTTTTGGTGATTTTGAAAGGACCATAAAAGCGTGGCTTTAACTTTTCTGCACCACTCTTCTTGAGAGAAGATTGTCTATATGGCTGAAGCCTCAAATAGACCATGTCCCCAACTTCAAAAGACCTTTCCACACGCTGCTGATCAGCGTATAACTTCTGCTGATTCTGAGCTTGTTGCAGATTTTCCTTAAGAGTCTTCAAGATGTCCTGGCTTTGTTGCAACATATCCAAAGCCTGTGGGGCTCTACTATCACCAAACACTAGATCAACAAAGTTAGTAGCCTCATAACCATAAAGAGCCTTAAAAGGAGACATCTTAATTGACATGTGATAAGAAGAGTTGTAACAATACTCTCCTAAATGAAGCCATTTAATCCAAGCTCGCTGCTGTCCTGAAACATAGTTCCTTAGGTAGCCCTCTAACCACTTGTTAACAATTTCTGATTGCCCATCTGTTTGTGGGTGATAACTTGTGCTTGGAGTAAGCACTGTCCCACTCAATCTGAAGATCTCCTGCCAAAAAACACTTAGGAACTTGCTGTCCCTATCACTGACAATTGTTTTAGGCAACCCATGCAAACGGAACACCTCTCTAAAAAACAACTCAGCCACTTGAGCTGCTGTAAATGAAGTGGTAACAGCAAAGAAATGAGCAAATTTTGTTAGTCTATCAACCACAACAAATATACAGTCACGTCCTTGCACCTTGGGCAACCCCGTGATAAAATCCATGGCAATACTTTCCCACTTCTGATTTGGAATAGGCAAGGGCTGAAGTAAACCAGCAGGAAAAGAGTGTTCATTTTTATTCCTTTGACAAGTAGGACACTCTCTAATGTAATTCAAGACTTCATCTTTCAAACCTTTCCAAGTGAATCGTTCACGAATCTGCTTGTAAGTCTTGAAAATCCCTTGATGACCAGCAAGGGGAACATCATGAAAAGCTTGTAGAATCTTTTTCTTAAGCTTAGATTCTTGTACTAAAAAGATTCTATCTTTATAATAAATTAATCCATCAACCAACTTATACCTTCCATCAACCAATTGACCTTCTAACAAGCTGGTTGCAAACTGATTTTTAACATAATCAGCAGCAATTAATTCTTTCCAATCTGCTGATAACTCACAAATTGACTGCAAATGAGGCCTTCTAGAAAGTGCATCAGCAACTATATTATTTTTTCCTTTGACATATTCAATGTCAAAGTCATATGCTTGGAGTTTACTTACCCATTTTTGCTGCCTTTCATTCAATTCCTTTTGGCGCATGAAATGTTTAAGACTGTTGTGATCAGTCTTAACAACAAATTTACTTCCCACCAAGTATTGACGGAATTTAGACAAAGCATGCATGATAGCAAGCATCTCTTTGTCATAAATAGAGTAAGTTTTTTCTGCCCCTCTCAACTTTCTACTCTCGAAGACAATAGGATGTTTGTCTTGCATTAGGACAGCTCCAACTCCTTCTCCTGAAGCATCACATTGTAATTCAAAAGGTTTTGAGAAATCCGGAAGTGCCAATACTGGACACGAACTCATGATTTGTTTAAACTTATCAAAAACCTCTTGTGCTTGCTTAGTCCAAAGAAAAGCTCCTTTCTTTGTAAGATCTGTCAAAGGTGCAGCTTGATGAGAATAACCTTTTACAAATCTTCTATAGAATCCACATAACCCTAAAAAACCTCTCAAATGAGAAATAGTCTTAGGAGTTGGCCAATCAAGAATGGCCCTTATCTTTTCTGGATCCACCTTCACACCCTTTGAGCTGATAATGTGGCCAAGGTATAAAAGTTCTTCCATCCCAAACTCACACTTTGACTCTTTGGCGAATAGACATTCCGCCTCTAAAATGGTAAGCACTTCTTCCAAATGCTTAAGGTGCTCTTCCCAAGACTTACTGAATATGAGAATATCGTCGAAGAAGATGAGCACAAACTTCCTCAACTGCTGTCTAAAAATCTTGTTCATACAAGATTGGAATGTGGCTGGAGCATTTGTCAAACCAAAAGGCATGACAAGAAATTCAAAATGCCCAAAGTGGCATCTAAATGCTGTCTTTTCTATATCCTCCTCCCTCATTCTGATTTGGTGATATCCTGAACGAAGATCAATCTTTGAGAAGAACATTGCCCCATGGAGCTCATCAATGAGCTCATCAATCCTAGGGATAGGATATCTATTCTTGATGGTTTTCTGATTTAATGCGCGATAGTCAACACACATACGCATTGTACCATCTTTCTTTTTGACCAGCACTACTGCTGAGGCAAATGGACTCTTGCTTGGTCTAATAAAACCACTTTCCAACAGCTCCTTGATGGCCTTTTCAATTTCATCTTTCTGCCTCTTTGGATAGCGGTAAGGTGTAGTAATGACTGGTTTTGCTCCTTCTTCTAATTCAATCACATGTTCAGAACCTCTTTCAGGAGGTCTTCCAGGAGGTAAGCTTCCAAAGATTTTACTTTTCTTTGAAAGTAAGGCTTGAATATCAGGATGATATTGCCTTTTTTCCTCAACCGGATCAGCTGGTAAAACCATACATTCAGCAGCCCATTCAACTTGATCATGGCGGATCAGCCTTTCCATCCTTTTCAACGAAACAATTCGAGGGCCTCCATTTGACATCCCTCTTAAAACAACCTTCCTTCCATTAGACTGAAATTTCAGCTCCATGGTTTGCAAATTCAATGTGATCTCACCAAGAGATCGCAGCCATTGTATGCCCAACACAACATCAGTGTCTCCTATACCCACCACATAAAAATCATCCTTAATTTCATGATTCCCTAATTGCAAAGATAGATTAGGGATTCTCCTTGTGCAAGACATAGTGAAACCATCCGCAACCATTACTTTGAAACCATCAAAATTTTCAGTCTTTAAACCTTTTCTAGCAACTAGCCCTTCATCAATAAAATTGTGAGTTGCTCCAGTATCAATTAGGGCAACTATCCTTTGTGAATTTACCACTCCATGAACCCTAAAAGATTCATTCTTTTGAAAACTGGATAGTTGTGCAAAAGCACTACTATCTCCAACCTCTTCGGACTTATCTTCTTGAACTTCTTCACCTTCACTACTTGCTGATTCGTATTGCTGATCAGACGAATCAGATTCTGATCCATAATCAGAATAGCCCTCCATTTGAACTACTTTGCCTCTTCCATAGCAACGGTGGCCTTTCACCCAAGGCTCACGACAAGTGAAGCAAACTCCATCCTTTCTAAGCTGTTCTTTGAGCTCTTCGGACAGCCTTGGTGGAAACTTCTTGGGCAGATTTGAAGATGGCCTTTTATCCTTCTTATGGCTGAATGTTTTTGAGTGAAACTTAGGTCTTGGGGCTGCCAATTCCATGCTCCTAGCTTTCTTGATAGCTTCATCCAATGTTGGAGGATCAAATGCTTTGACCCAACCCTTCAATGGCTCCATTAAACCTTCAGCAAAAAGGACTACAAGTCTTCTTTCAGTAATGTTGGGCACCATTACTGACAACCTCTGAAAATCAGCCACATAACTCTCTAAAGATCCTTGCTGTTTTAACTGTGCCAATTCTCTAAACTTCAATTCCGGATCTTTGGTGTCAAATCTCTCAATCAATTTATTTGTAAATTCTCCATAAGTGCGAATAAGGTTGTGGCCAAGAGTGACCAAACCGTGAGTCCACCATTCATGAGCTATGCCATCTAAGTGCAAGGTAGCAAATTTGATAGCATCTTCTTCCGGCATAGGTCTAAGGGAGAGGTAGTTATCTAACTTTTGCACCCATGACCTGGCTGTACACTTGTTACCACCATCAAAATGTTCCATAGTGATCTTTCCCAATGCTTGGTAAAAATCATTTCTAGGGCCTGCAGGAGGACGTTGATCATTCCTACCACCATTTCTCCGACTCCTTTGATTCATGAATTGATCAAAGGTCCATGCTCCTCTCATGTCAAGAGGTAAGGACACATACTCCATATAGGCTTGACGAGCATCATCAGCAAAGTTTGGAGTAGCCTCAACTGGTTGTTGCTCTTCCCTTGGTGTGAAAACAGGAAAGAGGGGTCTAGAGGATGACCCACTATGAATTGTAGTATGCTGACCTACAATTCTGTCCCTAGTATTCACCTCAGGACTGCCACTGTTATTATTTCCATTCACTCCACTATTTTCTCCAGCTGAGTTATTTTGGGGCTGAATAATACTCTGAGCTGCTTGCTGATCCAACTTGGATAACAAACGGGACATCATATCTATCATCCCGTCAAACTTCTTCTCCACTCTATCCCTTTCTTCATTATCTTTTCTTACTGAATCTGACATTATGACAGTTGTGTGATCAACCACTTCCACTGAATTATCTGAACCTTCCACTGTTTTACCAAGGTCTCTTAGAACTTCTGAGAAGGTATCTGCCTCTGGAACGGGCGGAAACTGATGCTGATTTCTGGCCTGACTTCTAGTGTATGGCCTTGTGTCTCTGTCACTCATCAGTTCACTACTGCAATCAGCCACAGGATGGCAGGGTCTTCTGCTCTGATACCACTGAAATATGCTAACCAATTTTTTCGAAGGAAAACACAAAATAACCAGCAGTAGATGATATGATTAGCGTTAGCCTCAAATTAAAATCTGAACTTGAATGGAAGATGCTGAAGCTTGAACTGAAGAAACTGAATTGGAATAGAAGAACTACTCAACGTCAAGAATGTGCACTCAAGATCCCACTGAGGGCGAGGTGCTAACATATGACGGAGTCTAGAAATTGAAATTAAGAACTATTAGGCGGATAACCAGCCATGAGAAAACAATTCCACGCTACCACCAAACAGTGGGGGGAAAAGATTACAAATTAAAGCAATTCATCCGCTGCGGCGGGCATCCACAGAACTGTGGGGATTCACCACTTAAGTGGGTACAAGATTTACAAACAATTTAACCACACTGGCGGTAAACCATCCAGGGGACTTTAATGAGATACAATCAAATAGTTGCAGCAATACAAATGGTTAGATTAGTACTACTAATCAGAACCTTACAATTTCAACAAGACTGCAATTAAATGAGTTACAATGATAGAGAAGTGAAATGTAGATATAAGAATGAATTTATAACAGTGTTCTTTGCTTTCCAATGACTGAAATGGAGATTAAACTGGAAACTGATAAATCTGATGCAAATTCCTGAGTTCTGGAAATTTACAACAGCAAACTGGAAAACAGAAAAACATTCATAACTCACTTATTTCTTCTCCGAATGGCGTGAAACGAATTGCAAAAGCACCTTACAAGTCTGGCGCCCAAGATAGAATCCAGAAACAGCAAACAAAGTCTCTACTTTTTTTTGGCACGAATCCCAAGACAGCATTAAATGGTACGGCCCTTGAGGAAAATCGACTTTGCAATATAAAATTGAATACTTCAAAATAAAATCTGATTTTTGGTGGAAGTTGGCGCCTCCAGTCAACAAGTAGATTGCTCAAACACCCAGAACCAAATAAAAATCACTCAGCAAGATACGAACAGAAAACAGCTTCAGCTGTAGCAAAACCAGGAACTTCAAAACTGTAGAATTCACCAAATTTCTCAATCTTTATTGCTCAATCTGCTAGTCTGATGTGAGAAGCAGCAATATTCCAATTAGGTGTTATATTTCAAACACGAAATTGGGAAGGGGCTAGGAGGTAGCATCCTCGAAGCAATAACAAAATGTCCATAGTCATTTTGACAGCATAACAATAAGGTAGTTGATAGATATCAAATGCTGGAGTCATGTCTTCATTTTATAAGAAATGAGAAACTCTTCAACTTCCTCAATTGGCACGCCAAAAGACAACCATTTGAATTCTCCTTATTTTCAAATTTCATAAAATATATTCCTCATAAAGTGGCGTCCACTTTCCTCCAAGCATAAATTCAAAAATATAAAATATTATTATCACCTTATGACAAGGCGTACCCTTCAAGTCCCCTTTTTAAAACAACTTGCAAGTTGTATCCTTAGGCCAAGGGGTCAATTGAAAATTATAACACTTATGCCAATACTTAGTAGATTTCAACAAATTAAGCTTGAGAGGAAGATATTGAAACAACCAATAATATGCTCACTGAAGAGAAGACTGAAGACAACCAACTGCATACTGCCACAACCATCATTTACTAAAAATAGTAAATAAAATGAAATGCTACAAAAGCCAAGCCCATGAAACCCTAATTTCCACCTCATTCCAGTCTACGGGTTCCGGAATAGACTGAAGAATGCCAATGCTGATCACTGATGAGAAGGGGACATTACATTAAGAAAACATCATTGGTTAAGACAATGCAATTCTTAGCAATATATATAAATTGTTTTGGGACTACTAACTGTTACAGAAACATCTGAATCATACCGATTCCATGAGATAACATGATAGAACATATAGTGTTTTCCCTGCCAAATGACTAATAAAATTGCTTTCCAAAACCAAGAGAAACACCTGTCCATAAAACATGCACAGGATGAACAATAGAAAGAAAATGTAGTCAAAAAACATCATGATTTACTATCCTCCCATAAGTGCATGAATATATCCTTCCTAATTTACAGAATGAAAACAAAGCACAGAGGAAGGAACAAGCAACAAGTAATCTGGGACATTTCCTCTCCCTGAAAATAAGACCTGAACAGAATATGCTTTCAAGCAATCCTGAGTGCACAATTGTCAAGGAACCTCAGATGGTCAGAACCAGATGAAACATACATGGACTTAGGTTTTACATTATTTTCATTATTTGGTTTTATGTTTAATCCTTTTCTCCAAGGTCTCAGATGACCATTGCCATACAGGTTTCAGATGACAGTTGCTATTCATTGTTACTTATTATTTTATTTTCAGAGTAATCCTTAAGCAGTATTTCTAAGCTTCTGTTTAATTTCCAGATAGAGACCACAGACAGCTGTTTTTGTTAGAAAACAGTTCATAAGATACCATTTAAAATTCTTCAAGACTCCAGGATCCATTATGCTTAGAATATATTCTTGAGGAGAGAAAATGTGTACAATTTTTTCTAATTAATTTCTCTCCTGAAGCACATTTTATAATATATTAATTTGAAACAGAAGTCCAAGGTAGGATCCAGGAAACCAAATAGTGTTTGAATCTGACAATTAAACTTTGTATCCAATATCTCTCCAAAAGTCTACTTTATTATATACTACTTCTTTTGCTTATCAAAAAATATATAAATTGAATGCCTGACTTACAAAAATATAGAATCTAACAAACTCAGAGATGCATCCAAGAAATGAACTGAAACTAATTTGATTGGACATACAAACCTTATTTGATAAGACAAGAAAATACTCTGGCTCTTGCTGGCTGTATCCATAGATTCAAATCTTACAAAGGGATTCTCGATTATTAGTTGTGCATTGCTTGCTCAGTGTTTTTCCTTGCAGACTATGTTCAATACTCTCGGTTGTTCTGGTTTTCTGGCTTCTTGATTGTAATTTGCTAGTGGTTTCTATCATAGTTATGTGACTATCAGAACCAACCCTAAAAAATTGCAACTAAGTGGGGCAAAAAGAGAAAATTACCCAACAGCACAACTTGGCAAATCCCTGTCATTGACTCTGCCCTTTAAAACTCGGCTTTCTTTAATCATTTGCATTTATATATCAAAGCAGGGGCAAAAAAGAAGTCTATGGTTATGAAGACTGTTCTGTACATTTTATTGACAAATGTATATTTAATTTCTAGTGGGAAATTGTAAACAAGTATGGTTTGGTCATTGGGCTATTTCTCTCAGATTTTAATTTGTCACTGGTGGTAAGGATTGAAAATCTATTTTTCACCAATATTCAGATTTTTTTCTCACCAATCTATAACTGCAGTTTTTGCAAATTGAATGGATTTCACAGGCATTAGTTGCCATTTTTCTTTTTCCTCTAATTTTTACTTGGCCTACTTTTATGGCCCTAAATTGAAACCATTGTACTAGCCCTAATTGTTTTCTACATTTTTCCCAAGATTTCATAACTAAAAATGTTGAGCAATAAAAAATTAACATAGGCTCACCAAGCAATCTGGAGAAAAAATTTGGAGGTCATATGCAATAGTCGTGGATGTAGTCATAAACAAGATAAACTAACACCTTTGAAGAATATTGCACTACAACATGAAAATACTATCTGATGACAAGTGATAAGGAAAATTAATGCATACTTGGAAGGAGCAGAAGAAAAGAACTAGGGTTGAGATTGTACCACCTAATCTGACTCAAACTTCATTAGCCTCCTTCACTTAGGCGTCCAAAAGCACATAAGGAAAATACTCTATAAAATGCAAATATATCTCAACATTGGTGTCCCAAAATAGTTAAGTGAAATACTTTATAAATAATCAAATATTCCTCCCAACTAAGCATCCATTATGCCTAAGTTTATATTTCACTTAAAACATTATAATTCACCAAATAAGGTCTCCAAAATGATTTAATTAATAAACTTTATAAAAATCACTTATCTCTCCAAACTCATTGTCCAATCCAGTTCCCATACAAATTCCAATAGGGCACGATGAGGGGGAGTTGGGTTCATTTGGGACGAACCCAAGCAAACCTAAGGAGGATCAAAATAGGTCCCAACAAACCCATATAAAACTTGTCAAATTTCTAACAGAATCTTTTTTCGCTTTTTTTAATTTTTCACCATTGACTTTGACTTGGTTTCCCTAAAATAAACTCATAACCTTCAAAGTGCCAACCAAAGCCTTTCAACACTAAAACAAAATCATTTTAGCTCATTTTGATTGCAAAAGACAAATTCCACTCCAAAAGGCTAAATTTTCATTCTTGCTTGTCATTCAACAAAAAGAGTTAAAGATTGATTATTGGAGGTTCCATAGTGGTTGCATTGTTATTCCTACGCATGTACAAGTGTCATTAACTGCCAAGAAGATGATAGAAGAATTTTTTTGTAAAAGGGTAAAGAAAAATTTCCCTAAATTCTTGTTTTACAAACACGAAACAAACTCTCTTACTTTGTTTCTCTTTAATTTTTCTACGAATGTATCAATATGCTTAAAGAAAGAGTTAGATTTTATATATCTATTTTTTGTTTTTATTTATTTTGAATGTGTTTTTTATTAACTTTCTTGCCATAGGAATTGCAATGGCAACTAATTCTAGCTCCATGGACCAACCTAAATTCAAAACAGATCTGAATTCTCTTGTTTGAAAGTACGTTAACATGTTACAATCGGTTCCAAGTATTGGGGGTTATATATTTCGATTTGCAAGGGGTGTGATGTTAGGTATTCAAGTTCATACAATCAATAGAAATCCCATCTGTGTAGAATTCATAGACTAGGCATCAAAGCTCACCCTAAAAAAAAAATTGTACTTATGCCATCAAAGCAAGCAATGGCATATATTGATGAGCAATACCAAGCAGATGAATTAGCAAGACATAGAGCAAATCATCATTTAGTAAACAGAAGTTCAAAGGGAATGAAGCCCCCCTATGTCCCCATCTACTCCCAATATTGTGGTAGAGAGACCAATTTTTGGCCACTTTTGAATAACAACCTGTTGTGACCTTTTCACACATCACCCCATTCAAAATGGGGACCCCCTAATTTTTGCTCCATTCTAGTCTTTTGGCTTTGGTTTTCCTGCTGTCTCTCTCTTTGCTCCGTCTATCTTTCCGGGGATGTGCCCGTCTCTAAGCTTAAATTGAAATTTTGGCTAGGTCTATAGAATTAGGGTTTTTGCTCTTTGGGCTAATTTGAGGTCAATTTGAGTTAGTTAATTGAATTCTGACTGGTACACCACACTTAGAGCACTTCAAACTACTTATCTGCAAAATTTGAGCTGAATCTGACAACTTGCTATTTTTAGCAGTCCGGGCTTCAAGAGCCAATTTTAGGGTTTGCATGTTGGAGTTTCCAATGCATGTCTGGAGATTCTTTGTGGTTTTTTCAAGACCTTCACGATGATGTAACATGCAAAACAAGATGATGACTTTCAGCAATTCTGGCTTCGGAGGCTAATTTTAGGGTTTGCATGTTGGAATCTTCAACGCATGTCTGGATATTCTTTGTGGGTTTTTCAGGAGCTTCGCAGCGGTGTAACATGCAAACCAGGATCAGGACCTTTTTCAAGAGTTGTCTTCGGAGGCTATTTTTAGGGTTTGCATGGGGGATTTTTCAGCGCATGTCAGCATATTTTTCATGGGTTTTTCAAGGGCTACGCAGCAAGGTAACATGCAGGCAGAGTTGATCACTTTTCAGGAACTTACTATTTTTAGCCAGTGCACGCATGCAGTCCATTTTGTTGGGTTTTCTGGGTTTTGTGAGATCTCTCGAGCTGTTGTGACATGCAAACGCATCTGGTAGCTGATTGGTCACTTTTTCAAACACTTACTATTTTTGGCAGGATCACTCCAATAGCTGCCCAACACTTCAACGTCACGAACAGAGCGACATGCAATAGAAACGGGGTCAAACTGAGATCATTTGAGCAACATGCAAGTCAGATTAGGGTTTCCAGCTTCGGGACCCAAAATGAAGGGTCAAACACCAAAATCTCTGAAAACTGATGTATCCCATTGCAATCAGTATCTTTCAAGGATTCCACTGGTAAAATTTGAGGGCAATCTGAGCATTTACTATTTATAGTAAGGCACTCCAGAAACGGGCTATAAATAGCAAGTCAACGCAAGACACCAGTGTGAACAAGTCAGTCAACCCACGAGGACCCCATGGAACGAATTTTACGTCAAACAAAGTTGTAGAAGTCCTGAAATCAAGCAATTACTATAAATAGTAAGTCACCTCTAGAAACAGGCTATAAATAGCAGGTCAACACAAGATGGCAATGTGAACAGATCAACTAGATCATGAGGATCCTATGGTGTAAATTTCAAATCAATTCAAGCTATAGAAGTGTGAAAACCAGAGGCTTACTAAATATAATAAACAAGGGGCGAGCAAGCTAGAAAAGTGGCTAAGTCTTGGAAATTCCTGCAGTACCCCTGAAATGCGCCCAATCTTGAGAGGAGCTCAAAAAATCAGCTAAGTCATGAGAAATTCATGTTGCCTAGCCTAGATGCGCCCATGTTGGAATAGAGGTGGAGGTTAAGAAAAAAAAGTTTCTAAGTCTTGAAGTTCCTCCTGACACCCCTAGATGCACCCATGCTAGAGGCTGGATTGGGAAAAAATTTCTAAGTCATGACAAGTTCGTCATGTTCCTGCTGTCATATGCGCCCTACCTTGAGAGAAGATGGGAAAATATACTAAGTGTTGGAAAATCCAGCAGAGGCCTTGAAATCCGCCCATGTCACCTAGCACTATGGAGGACATTGAAAATATTCTAAGTGTGGAAATTCCACCTCCCCAAGGCAAATGCGCCCCCAAGAGGATGAAGATAGGGTGAAGAATATTGCAAAGGCATGAAAATTTCTATCCCCCCTGTCAAATGCGCCCAACTCCAAGAGGCATGAAGGAGAAGTTATTAAGTGTTGCAATATTCCTGCAGGACCCCCTAAATGCGCCCTTGATGGATATGGAACTAGAAAATTTTCTAAGTAAAAATTCCTGTAGAGGGTCCCAAATGTGCCCAGGTTGGTTGGTGGCTAAGGAAAAAAAAGTTGATAAGTGGTAAAAGTTCCTCCTCCCCCCTTGATATGTGCCCAAAGTTGTTGAAGGTAGTGGCTTTTAAAAAAATGTTCTAAGTATTGTTAATTCCTCCTAGCCCCCCTAAATGCGCCCTCATCAAGTGAAGGTGAAAAAAAGTTTCTAAGTATAAAATTTTCCTCCTCCACCCCTCATATGCGCCCAAGGTGGAGTTGGGTAAGTTGAAAACATGCTAAGTATGGGAAAATTCCCCCTCATCTAGAGAAATGCGTCCAACTTGGAGGAGAAACGAGAAAATTTCTAAGGCATTATAAATTCCTCTAGACCCTCCTATATGCACCCATGCTCATGTTGATGATGAATTTTTTTTAAAGTGTTGAAATCTCTCCTCCCCTAGAGAAATACGCCCAACCTTGGGAAGGGATGATAAAATTTTCTAAGGCATGTATGAACTGGCAGAGAAGGAGTCAAAATGCGCCAGCTTCATGAAGTCGAATAAAATTTTCCAAGGCAAAGCAAGAGAAAAAATACGCCCAAAGAGGAAGAGTGAAGATGAACTTTGATGATGAAGTATTTTTCTAAGGTATAAATTGCAAAAATTAAAAGTACCCCTTCGTCTATAGACACATGAATTTGGCATTTTCTGAGGAGAATTTTCTTCTAGGTACTAGATCTCTTCATCGAAGAGATGATTTTGAAATTCTTCACACCCTGTCAGAGACTTTAAGATGGAGATTTTACTCGGGCGCCTGGTTGATGAAATTTTCTAGAGGAAATAAATTATTTCTAAGGCAGATGGGTTGGAAATTTGGTTAAGGCAAAAAGGAGATAAAATTTCCCAAGGCTCAGGTTGGATAAAAGTTTCTAAGGCACAACTTCAAGGTACACAAGAAGCAAAGTACGCCCAAGGAGTATAAGATGGGTGAAATTCTCTAAGGAATGAAAATGGAAGCTCAAGTCTCCAAATGCGCCCTAAGGGGGATGAATGATGATATGAAAATATTCTACGGCAGGTAATGATGCAGAGCCTTCTAAATGCGCCCTCAAGGAGGGGAAATTTGGCTAAGGCATGAAGAATTTGAAGATGAAGTTTGCTAGAGGAAAAGGATGAACTAGATCACTCAAACCTTGGAGATCAAAACATGGGAATCAGGTAAGTAAAATGAATTTATACTATAAGTGTTTTGATGCTCTTCTCTTATTTGTTTTGCAGGATGAATACCGGGACCAAGGTAGGACTTGAAGTGATGGAGCGAATACTTCGGGACAATATTGCAATTGTAGGATGAAATAAAGTTATGTGTTTCAAGCCCCTCCATGATGTCTCACTTGTGTCCAAATCATGAAGGCATATGTTATCAGAAATGGCTAAGTTTTGGAATTTCTTCTCGAAAACCCAATATGCACTCAACTCAGGAAGGCGAGTGGCAAGGAAGAAATGATCGAGTCCATGACTGAAGAATCCTTTAGGATCAAGGATGGAAAAATAATGAAGGCTCAGGCGTTAAGAAAGAGGATGACTTAAGGAGAAGATCATCTCAAGCACCAAATGCCCTCAAGACTAAGGAAGAAGTTAGCCATGATGATCGACTCCATCTAGTTTGGTACCAAGAAGAGGAACAAGAAATAATGCAAATGCTGCCTATGGACTGTGACCTTCTAGAAGATGGACATTAATTGCTCATTTATTACCCCACCCTTCCTGGTGGCAGGGTTAGGGCTTATGTGGCTCAATTTGAGCCCTTCATTGTAATTGAATCTAAGCCGTCCATTGGACTGGGCCAACTATAAAAGGGGCATCCCCCCTCATTTGTATTGAGGTTAGAATAGTAGAGAAGGAATAGAGAGAGATTGATAGAATAGAAGGTAGCATAGTTTGATAGTTTAGCTTAGATTGAAAAGGAGGGAAAGTCTTCCATTTGAATACTTTGTAAGAAGTTGTTGTGAACACTTTCATAATAAAAGAGTTTTCATTGATGGTGATCTCTTCTTTTGTTGTGAGTAGCTAGCGAGGCTTCTTCGTCCTTCCAATCCACTTAGAATCTTGAAGTAGCTTAAAGTAAAGTAGATTTCATTTCATGCAAGTAGTTAGTAATTGTGGAATGTGGCGCTTAATTTGAACAAAGTTTCGCTTATCCATACCACTAGCGGGCTCACTGACGGTGGGTTCGCCTTGTGTGGTCAACTGGAACATTGTGAACTTAACTTCAATTATGGTTTATATGTTGGCATGCATCATTGTGATGGTGTCTTCATGCTGAATCGTGATTTGAATACCTTTGATTACTCCTCTGAAGATTGCACCAGTTTTGTGGAAGTTGTCCGAAGTGAGGCAAAGCAGAGCTCGGTTGAAGTTTGCAAGAATTGATCACCATGTCCCATGCCTTAGAGTAGATTATAGCATCTCTTATCCCTGCACTCATTTAAATTCAGTATATTTCTGGTTAGTATTAGGAAATTTGCACTTACCTGACAAATCCTTCGAACCACATGAAAGCCCTTAATCTGTTGTCTATTGTCTGTTGCCAAACAATTGTGTAAGTCCCCTTGAGATACCAGCAAATCACATCGGGCCAACTAAGACTATCCACTGCATGAAGGAACCTTGGAGTTAAATGTATGATCTTTCTAGCAATCTTAGCATGCAGGAGACTTTGTTCGAGAGAGGATAGAGTATCCGTTGGGAAACTTTATTCTGTGTTGGTGCGGTCACAAAACACACATCAACACAACCCACTACAAATAAGAGACTAAAGGTACCTCTGGAAATGGCATTTCAAAATGAGACTCAAGACATTGCCAATCAACACATAGCAAGATGTATTTATGCAAATGGATTGGCTTTCAATATCATTCGCTCACCATATACGCAAGAAATGGTAAGAAAAATTAATGAGGCTCCAAAAGAGTACACTGGCCCAAGTTATAAGTACGTGCGTGGCACCTGATTGGACAAGGTCAAACTTCTAGAAGATTCATTGAAGCCCATAAGGGATTTATGGGTCAAGACAAGGGTGTCCATTGTTTTTGATGGGTGGAAATATGCCAAAAGTCAAACCTTAATCAATGTCATAGCAATGTCCCCTAGAGGGGCCATGTGTTTTGGAGACATGGATTGCAAGGGAGAGATGAAGGATGGCCAACTTAATTCTAACATCTTTATCACAGCCATGAAGGAAGTGGGACCCTATAATGTTGCTCAAGTCACAATGGACAACGCAAAGAATTGTAGAGTTGGTCTGTTGTCGATTAAGAAACGTTATTCACACATCATAGGCACATTTTCAATTAGCTCCTATTTTCTTGGAGCTATTGATTGTTCTAGGAAGTACAAGGATGTAGACTTCCAAACTTATACTTTGAGAGATGCCATAGAGAAGGTTGGGGCCTTAAATGTTGTACAAGTGGTCACCGATTTGAAACGTGTCCAAATTAACTAGCATGATAGAGGGTGCTTATAAGCACATCTTTTGGACCCCATGTTGTGTTCATGTGTTAAACAACGCATTGAAAGACATAGGTAGGATAGGCTGGGTGCAACAAGTGGTGGCAGCAGCTAGAGATATTCAAATGTTCATTTGCAACCACCGCACCTCACTTGCTCACTTCAAGACTTTTTTGAAGAAGGAATTTCTCAAACCTATTGATACAAGGTATGCTAGTTGTTTCATTTTGTTAGAGGGGACGCTTGAAGTGCAAGAGGCTCTACACTTGATGATGATTAATTCAAAGAGGAGTATATAGCCTACTGCAAACACTACTGAAGAAAAAAGTATCAAACAAAAGATCCTTGATGATGACTTGTGGTCCATTATGAGGTAAGAAATTGTTTACTTTCAATATCTTGTTGATTTTATTAATAAATTGATTGTTGATTTTAGTATTAAACTTCTTATTCTAATTTTCTAACTTGTCTTTTTTGAATTTTTTGTTAGCACATATGCTTGGTTCTTCATCTCACTTGTTGTAGACGTCATTAGATATGCTAATATAGATGCCCCTAGTCTTGGAGAGACTTATGAGACATTTGGCAACATGCTTGGGCAGATGAAGCAATTAATTTATAACAAGGATCCTAATTTGGGATTATATGAGCAACATATTAAGCCCATTGTGATGTGGTGATGGAACACTATGAACACCATGCTTCATATAGCAACCTTTGCTCTAAATCCCAAATGGTTTGCACCAAAGGCTAGTAGAATTACCTCCTTGTGATGATGAAGAGATGAAAGAAGGGCTAATGAAGGCCTTTGAAAGATGTATTCAAGTAAGAAATCAATTATAATTCACACACAGTGGCTTGCCTTACTAGTCTTTGTTGAAAATTCCAAAACCAAATTTTTTGCTTCACTAAGGCATTTTGCTAAAAATAGTCTTAACTTTGTTAAAGTGATGTCAAAAGGTCATTTTTGGACTTTTGAATATGAAGCTTATGTCAGTTTGATATCAGTCTAATACTGGAGAGTTTTGAGAAAATCCAAAATTTGAAGGAAAATCATCATTTTTTTTAAACTCTGGAGCAAAGAGCACTTTTTGAAAAAGGCTCCCTTGATTTTAGGGGCCCAGATCTTGTTTTTAGGGTTTGTCACCTCCAACAAACATTTGTCCGAGATCTCGCCAACTTCGCAACGAGCTATCAAGCCTGTCAAACGAACCTGTTTTGCTCGAAGTTATGTGAGATACAACAGAAAACGAGAGAAACGAGAAAATGACTTAACACTGCAAGCAAAAGCGAGCAGTCTATCCCAGGGGTTCCCATCTTTTTGAGGCCCTAAACGGAGGTTTCAGATCAAATGACCCCTTTGACGTTTGTTTCACGCTCAGTCCAGCTCCACGTTGCACCCTTCAGCACGTCAATCTCAATTGCTGAGAAATTGACACGAGGCGAACGCAGGGTTAAATCTTGATTTTGAGGTCGTGAATAAAGCAAAAGAGCACATTTTCAAAAAGGCGCTTGAGCTTTTGAGGCCTTTAATGTCCTCTATTTGGTGATCTCAGATATTCAGTTTGTCCATGTTACATCTAGCTATCCGTTGCCTGTCTCCATCAGATCAGAAGATAACCTAGCTGCCCGCAGTCAGAGCTTCAGTGATATTTTGGTCAGTTCCAAAAATGGCTATCTCTGGAGGAAAAAGAGCACCTTTTGAAAAAGGCGCCCTCCTTTTTCACCTCTCAGATGATGTTTTCTTGGGAAATGTTCCTTTGCAGTTGTTTTGCGGAATGGTTTCAGCTTCACGTTGCACCAATTCGTCAGTTCTGAAAGTTTGTTGAATGCAAGATACGAGGGAATTTGGTTTACCTTCGTAAGATGAAAATGTTGAGAAAATGGCTATCTCTGGGATGAAAAGAGCACCTTTTGAAAAGGGCGCCCTTGTTTTTCAACCCTCAGATGTTGGAATTTGAATAAATGTTGTCTTTGAATTGTTGTGTGGAATGAGGTTAGCTTCACAGTGATCCAGTTATCCAGTCCTGAAACCTTGTCAATCAAAAGTATAGAGGATTCATTTTTCCCTTCGTATGAGATGAAGATGGAGAAATTTGACTAAGTCTGAGAAAAAGAGCAGCTTTTGAAAAGGGCGCTTGGATTTTTGAGCCTTCAGATCTTAGTTTTATGGTCTGCAGTCTCAAGGAGTGTTTTGATCAATTTTTGTTCTACTCTACAATGCACTCGTCAGCCAGTCAATCGGGCTTGTCAGTCATCCGGAATCAGTGTGTGAACAGAGGCTCCAACGAAGGTTACAATCCAAATTTTCATTAAAATTGGCTAAGTCTGGAAAAACGCCTTAAGGGTCAAAGTTGACTTTTCAAAACAAGTTGACTAGTGCGCCCTAATTAGGGTTTTTGACTTCAGTTCAACTGAACGATTTCTGGGTTGCATGCAGAAGATACTTAAGTTCATTTTGAGTTACTATTTTTAGAAGTTCAGTTCATCTACATTGTGCATGCATTTGCATGTTCAGTTAACTGAAGAGGATGTTGAGTTCTAATTTGCATGTGAAGTTAACTGTTTTGCATGTGCACTTAACTGACTTGCATGCACAAGTTTAACTGATTTGCATGGGCAGTTCAACTAAAGTTAAAAGTGGCGCTCTATTAAAGCATCATTTTCATGCATTTTAAGCTTCAGTTCACAGCCAATCACATTCTAGGCATTCATTTTGAAGGCTTAGTTAAGCATGCGCCCTAATTTGAGGCTCAGTTAACTGCCAAATTAAGAGGTGCGCTTTGAGTTGAAGAGGTGGACGAATTTTAAATGAATTTTATTTATTTAAAGACAAAAGTTGTTCTGATTTCTTCATTCTTGAGCAAGTTGTATCATTTAGAGCTCAAAACATGGCGATTTCTTCATGCATTTGAGGATTCGAGGTGCTATAGGTGTCAGATTTCAACATTCTTTGTAGCGTTGGATTCAGATTGTTCGGAGGAAGGCGATTCCATACTTTGTTTCCAATTTGCATGCAGGTTACATCAAAATCCAAGATTGAGGAAAGCGAATTCTACAAAGGAAGAACAAATAAAACCTTCTATCTTCTGTCTTATTTCTTCTATTTCTCATCTTAGGTACTTTCTTCGCATGTCAAAGAAATTCAAAGATATATTTTCGTAGTCTCAATTCATCTTAGGTTCAGATATTTCCCCAGCATCGCTGAAAGAAAACCCATGTTTTAGATTTTCGGTGAAAATTGGGTTCTGTACCCTTCATTCAAGCTCTATGTTTTTTCCTCAAGATTTTGCATGTGGGCTAAAAATCAAGATCTTTTGAAAATCGTGACTATCCTGGCTTGTCTTCGTAATTCAGCACAAAACCCATGTTCCATTTTCTCAAGGAAAATTGCCCCTAAAAAGCTCTTAAAACCCCCGCAACTCGACCAAGAATCTTTGCATGCCGCTTTCAAATGTGTATGCTTTTTACACTGACGCTTGTGGGTTGTCTTAGAATCATTTTCCTAACAAAACCTACATCTTAGAACTTTGGTGAAAAATTATCCTCCGACAAGCCATTTTAGCCTCATCAAGGGCCATTTTCTCGCAGAAGTTGTCAACATAGCCATGTTCACCAACGGGCAAGTTTTCTGCATGAAGTCTAACTAGATCAATCTAAGACCAAACGTCTTTAATTTAGGCTTCTCACTGTGAGCAAACCGACAATGAAGCGTTAAGCTGCAAAAGGAACAAAGATCACTCCATTTATGGAGCCGCGAAAGTCACTCAGATCCTGTGCCATTATCTTCATGGAGATGGTACCTACGCTGATCTTAATGAAGTACAAGCTGAGTTCGAAAAGCTGATTCGTGATAACCTTGAGGGAGATCCTATGGCGGCTAAGTTGGAGAATATTTCAGTTATTTCAGCTAGTTTCAGAAAGGCGACTGAAGATGTCAGAAGATGAATGCATACAGTCAAGGAAAGTGACAGAGAACTGAAGAAGCAGATTGTTGTTTTGGATAGCATCAAAGTGCCAGACGACAGAGAGATTGATGAGTTCTTGGTCGAAGTGTTAGACTGAGATGGCATGGAGTGATCTGCCAATTGGAACCTGCAGTTAATTTCGAGGGTTGAGTCATGAGCAGCAGTTAACTCGACTTTCAGTCTTGAGTTCACTTGTTTTCATACATGCTATCTCTTCCTTGGGATTATCTTCACAGGAGTTAGGGTTAGGGCTTCCAGCTTAACTCCAAGGTAGTGTCCGCTTAACTTTGCTTTAAATATGACGCAGCATGCTTGCACATTGTCCATTTAGGTTAAATGCAAATCGCTAACCGGGATGGTAGCGTTTTCCAGCTTAACCGTGATAGTTTCTTTATTAGGGTTTAGCAATAAATCTTGCATGCATTGCAAGATCGTGAGGTTGACCTAAGGTGATTTTAGGGTTCCCCTACACCTTTCTCGGCGTCTATAAATAAGAGCTTTTGCTCATTTGTAATTAACTTTTGCGATAGCATACATGCCGCGGCCTACCTTGCCCGTGAGGTGCATCGCCGCTCAAGAACTTTAACGAGAGAAATATGCTTCATTCCGCATAAGCGTATAGTTGTGCCACCTTGCCTTCACCTTGTGAGTCCATACCCGACTTATCATCAGATAATCATTCCTGCTCCATTTCCTCATGCTCTGTTTTCTTGAGGAAACTGGATAGATTTAAAGTAGTTAGCTTAGTTGTAGTTAATGATCTGCGAAACCAGAAAATCCTTAGCTGCAACGTTCTTGGTTTTCTTAACCTTGTGCCTCTTCCAGCTGAGAACAAAAAGATAGGACTTAGGTTACTTTTCTTTTCCATGCATTCCAGCACTACGAGGGAGCTTCCCCTCCTAATTTGAAGAGCACTCATTACGCTAGCAGTATAGTTGTCCTGTGACAAACTTGCAATCTGCAGGTGTTAGTTTTACCAAGAGTTAGCAAACCAAAGGCAAAGATAGATAGAACTGCGTTAGATCAAATTGATCCTACTAGATGGTGGACATGGCATGGAAAGGATACACCAAAGTTGAGGATGCTCACTATTTGCCTCCTTTCACAGGTTGCCAATTCCTTTGTTGCAAAGAGGAATTGAACCACATACAACTTCATCCACTCTATCAAGAGGAACAGGCTTACCTCTAGATGAGCAAAGTTGGTGGTCATGCATACTGCTTTGCAACTTTGAGATCATCAAACTTCAAAGTATTGGAAAACTCTATCTTTATGGTGGGATATTGGTCTGAAGACTCCACCTAGATTGATGAGGAGGAGACACAAGATGGATCAATTGGAGTTCCATTAGATGAGGCAGTCCTTCATAATGGCAGTGGCTCGGAATCAGACTCTAAATTTGATGTAGTGTTGATAGATGCCAATTAGGGGCAGACTCATACTTTCTATCACTATATTTTTGTGACTATCACTTTGTAGTTCAAACTTGCAACCTTTGGACATTTTATTGTATTTTTTAGTTTTATCATATGCACATTGACAATAAATTATAAAGGCAATTAAATTTTGAGTTCGACATTTATTAATTTTTCCTTACTCTCATGTGAACTCTCAACTCAACTCTAATGTTATGTATTGAGGATTCTAAAATGTATATGATAAATGCCTTATCAATGTTATCATAGAGTATTTGAAATTCCCTATATTTTTGAAAAAAAATCCCTATTTTTTATATAGCCATCCCTTCTCATCCCCTAAAATGGCCTCAAAAAAATCCATCCTGAAAGCAAGTCCCCTAACATCCCCATCTCGAAAACTTGGTGGAACATAGTAAATTGCATATCCAAGCAAGTTACAAATTACAAGATTTACAATTTTCTCTTTACCACTCTAGTGAAAAATGGGGGAGAGGTTCTAATCCTCCCATTTGATTGGGACTTCTCACTCAATCTAGAAGGTTGTTCCTACGAATCCATCATTGTACTAGATGGCAATGACTCCTCCTCTACCTCATGTTGGACATCACCTACAATGATGTCCTTCAATCCAAACTCTCCTACTTTTGTTGCATCTACACCCTCCATAGCTTGCCTCTTGAAATCGGCAATATTGTCTTCTATGAGCATAGTGATCTCCTCATTCTACATAGTCTAGTCACTATAAGGATCAATATCATCCAAGTCTAAAACTCATGTGTAGTTGTGTCCACCTTCTTGTGCAAAGCCAAAGGTTGTATTGCACAAAAACTAGATCATTGAGGCATCGTTAAGTCAAATTATTGTGCTTCTTCCTATGAATGGACTAAAACAAACTCAAGTTGTGCTCACATCTATAAGCACTACAAGGTTGAGACAAATTTCCAAGGGCTAGCTTTTAAAGATTTAGGGTATTTCAACCCCAATCTTTTCACTAAGAACCTGCAAATAAGATATTTAAAATTTTGTTAGTAAATAATTCATAACTATCAAGATATAAATAAAGACTCCATTTTTCATTACCTAGTGTCTGGGAGGATATCTCTCTAATAACTAATGTCGAAAAAACAAACCTCTCCTTACTTTGCTTCTAATTATACAACTATGAAATAATGAAGTCACTCGCTTCAAGCTCAAGTGTAATCCTCTTAATGCATGTTGAGAGGCCCTCCATAACCTCCCTATTAAGATCTGTGAAGCCTTGGGCTTGAGGTAATACCCCCTACATGAACGGTTTGATGAAGTTGATTGTTCCACCTCTAATCAATGATCTCTCAAATGGGATCAAATTTCTCTCTGTACCCCCTATAATAGTTTTAAATGCCTTTTTGGCCCTATCCGTGGCCTCATAAATGTATCCCATTGGGTTTGATCTCCATTCATCAAATACAAAAAAAAATCTCATCAAAGGCTCTACCCTTACAAGCAAAAACAAATTGAAATTACCAAATTATAGTAAAAGTGAAAACTTTCAAATTTTGAAAATAAAGTTATTCAATTTGAAGTTTGATGTCACCTTGACAATCTCTACAGCTCTTTTCACAATAACATTATCAAAAATTGTTTTTGCGATTCTCTCTCCATCAACCTTCGAATATGTTGAGTCTAGCCATGCTTGACGAACAAATATTTGCTTCAACAATGTTAACAAACTAGTAAGGATTTGCAATGTTAGGAAGTTGGTTGAGCTATTTCCCCTTGGTGTGATCTCTCATCAAATTGAGAACCCAATGATGATTATATATATTTTGTCATGTTCCTTGTATCTTCTACAACTAGTCTCCCCCAATCAATTTCGCCCTTGTCCTCCAAACAAAGGTCAAGGCAATGTGCCACACAAGAGATCCGAAAGAGTGATGGATGTGTCTCCTAAAGCAATTTCTCAACCACCACATATGTTGCTACATTGTAAGTGACAACTTGCACCACATTTATTATTCCCACCCCTAAGAAAACCTCCTCCAACATTATGCTCAAAGTGTTTGTATTCTTGACGTTGTTAGAAGCATCAATTGACTTCAAGAAAACCATCTCACTATTTAAATCCACCAAAAAATGGATGAGGATGTGGTTCCTTCCATCCATCCACCCATTTGAAAGAATGGTGCATTCCGAACTTCTGCCACTACCTCTTTGTTCTTCCAGAATTAACTTTGCATCTACAACATCCTAGAGCAATTTCCCACTTAAGTCTCTTGGATAGGGTGCTCTCCTTGCATCTATCAATATCATCACCAAATTTTCGAAGTATGGGCTCTTTCCCACATTGAAGAAAATTTTATTATAAAACTAAAAATTCCCACATGCCTTATCTAGTTCTTATTGCACCTCCTTGTTCCACCATATACCTTGCAATGAAGGTTGTGCTCCAAGGATGTCTCTAGATACAAAAGGGCCCTACAACTAGGCTTTACTTAAATTGGATGAATTGGATGAGCCTCGTACACATGGACCACAACTAGAGCCCACAATGCTTCCCATATCTACCTTTGCATCCATTAGCATGTCAAGATTAATGCTTGTTGCTATGATTTCTTGTGTCCTCGCCCTCTTTAGTTTCTTCACATCCAAAAATGCAAGGACCATTGCATCTCCCATTTTGTCTCTGTAATGTCCCCTTTTGGGATTGTCATGAATCTCGCCTTTAATCTCCTCTATCGGATTACAAGTATGCGCAAGTCTAGTAAAATGATGTCTATCTTGTTTGCTGTTTCTGATTTTTGCTGAGTAAAACTTAAATTGATCGACTCCCTATAATGGCTACACTGGAATATGTTATTTGCTCCGTAAAATATATTTCAATTTATAAATCTTCATATTCCCTTCCATGTTCTTCATTGACATATCTTCATACATTACTTACATTCTCTATCCTTCCACACTTCAAGACTGATATTTCTACATATATTTAGTGTTCTCTTATATATATATATATATATATATATATATATATATATGTTTTCTATTCCCTCCCTCACTACATTTTGTTTGAATTTCCCTTGATAACTTGTACATACATATTATATTCTCACTGCTCTTCACTTTAATATTGATTGATCCTTTCTATGTCTTTCCCCAGCCGTTGTTTTCTGGTCCTTTATCCTATAACTTCTGCGACTCAAGTCTTGGCTGAATGTCAAATGCTTCTTTACTTCTTAACCTGTCTGTACTAAGGGCGATTGGCTATCTTGCTCCTGCCTTGAGACCCTACTCGGATCTCTATTGGTTCGATTTGTACTTGCTGATGGTATTTGAAAATATAGCGATGAGGAATAAAAGAGTCTCCTCTATAAATCTTGATATAAATCCATGGTCTACAAATATACTTGATCAAAGTTCAGATCCAACACCATGTAATGGATTGTTGTCTAGTTTTCTTTTAAACTTCATCCATAACTATTCCTCCCCTACATGGTATGTGTCCCTTGATTTAAGAAATCTAGTTCAGTGTTAGAACAGTGTATGTAAAGTGGACAAAGATTATAATGGATGCGCTTGATCTATTAATATAAAGCCATGCCTCCGGTTATAATGGTAACAAATTCTTCTTAATATCTAATTTTTGTCTTACTTGAACTCCGTTGTCAACCCATCAATGCCTGGAGCTGGTGCCAATAGTGCTTGATGACATGATATATGCGAATCAACCAACATGAAATGCTCGGATATATCTTAGGCCCGATATTGAGGTGACACAACAGTCAATGCCAAGGTTGGTGCAATCCTCCCTCAGCCACTCATATCAACAAGGAGAACAACGTTCAACCTGAGATAACTCTGCATCTTGGTTGCAATGCCAAGCCACAGAATACTATAACGTAGTAAGGAGGAACAATCTCCACTGCACCAAGATTGTATATTGTTGAACCATCTAGAATTAGTCGATATCAACTGAGAAGAAGACCATGCTTTTATACAGAGGTTTGCTGGAAGTGTTAGAGCGCCCAGGAGTTGTCTCTCAGCTGTGACCTCTTCAAGCTCATGAAACACCAACCTACAGGCTTGGTTAGTATTGTGATTGTTGTGTCCGTCCACAGGAAGCTCAAACGCCTATGTAAGAAGGCTCTTCGATTGGTAAAATAATTGCCTTGTCGAATAAGACAATCCTGTCACCACTCAATGATTCTCTCCAATATACTACCGAAGGTTCCCATGATTTGTCTTGAGCGATTAATCTGTCTTATAAAATATATGACGACTTCCTTAAAAGTTCGGTTGCCTCAAATATCTTTGTCTCTTTTTCTTTAAGAGATGCGTCTCTCCTGAATATTATATTCGACATAAATTTGTCTCCACTATATATTCCCTCAATTCATTGCAAGACGATTTGTGGCAAGATAAATCGATCATTACTGTCAAGCGGCTATGGCACTTTCCCGTGAATACCTCCTTGGCTCGGGCGTCTATGGTGTTCTTTCCCGTTTCTTCAATGCCTTCAGACATCCCATGCTCTTCCCTTATATGGCCGGTCAAAGTCTCCCTTGCCTTTTAGTGAGTGACGTGCCTTTCTACCCCCGTGGATGTTGGAATTGAATAGCCACAATTGTCCAATAGTAATCGTTGTCTCCTTATATTTGTTGTTTATTTATCTTTGATAATTATAATATTTATTTTATATTAATCTTATATTATATTTATTATATATACGCTTAGCATCTATCTATTATAATGATTTTAAATGTTTATTGTGTATTATCTAATTTTGTATATATTTATAATTACAATATTATCTTAGGATAATTGTAATTATTAACAATATTTC
>VDFB02178844.1:0-14738 GCA_007258455.2 Sequoia sempervirens
TATTTCTACCAAAATATCATCATTTTCCATCATTGGGTATCATTAATCCATCTTCTTCATTTAATTAAATAATTTCCTTATTTATTTCATCACTTTTCCTCTATATTCATTAAATAATTAACATTATCTAATTGATTTACTAATTATTCCTCTTTCCTAAGTTTAATTAAATAATTCATTATTGTTTAATTAATTCAATTCCCATTTCATAATTCTGAAATTAAATAACTATTTTAATTATTTAATTTATCCAATTATCTCTCAACATTATCCTCTTCTAAAACAAAAAATAAAAAATACATTTATTTATTCATTTGCATCTTGCACATGTAATTAATAATTAATTCATTTAATTATTAAAAACCCATACATTTTCACCTCATCAACTCACTAAGACTTACTCTTAGTCCACTCATCAATCAATTTCAATCCACTCCCACTCACTTCAAGTTCACTGATCAATCAAATCCTATTAATTAATCAATGAACTCAATTCATCGAAATGATGCACTCAATTAACTATCCATCAATTCCTCTCATGGATTTTCATCCATTGATCTACTCAATCTCTCATCAAATCTCAACCATTGATCGATATTAAGAAATCTATAAAATAAACCTATCATTCATCAATTATCTCTATCTCTTTATCATCATTGTGAAGAAACTATATGTAGGAGTTAGTGGTGACTCCTCAACACCCCTAAAAACAATTGCTAGACCAAAATATCTTCCACAAGAGAGAAAATGGAAAGAATACTTTTGTCAACAATGAAAGATTGAATAGGGTTGAATATACAAATGTACATGACATGTCTTTCTTATAAAGGAAAGGTGAGAGGAAGGATTATACAAGATCATGAGAAGTATCAATCCTATCACATGAGACAACTAAATCATAACAACCTAGGATAAGAGAAGATCTAGAAATGACAACTAAGACTTCTAGAATGAAGCTTATAATCCTAACTAAACTTAACATGTGAATATGTCCCCTAAGTCCCTAGAAAGGAAATTAACTAAGTACAAGACATTTATTAACACCAACACCCCCATTAAATGCAACTTAGGGAGTAGATTATTATGCAAATGATGCAAGGATGGGTCCTGACTACAAGTCCATGTTAGGTACCCATAAAATAGTCCTGGCTTGGTTTAAGAGGGTTTCACTTGTGTTTCTATAAAATAGTCCATTGACCATCCTCTGAACCCACATTGTGATTCTTTTTTACCACACCATTCTCAAGAACCACAGACAACTTTAACGGAGCCTCCATTGGAACATTGACTTATTTCTCTTTCAAGCCATGAGGAGGGGATTCTTTCTTTTTATGAGATTATACTGAAGAGGAAGGAACCACTATTGTTGTTGCATTCTCTTTATGTCCTTGTGGAGAGTTTTTTGATTGGTTTGAAAATGAATATTTCCACCATGAAGCTTGCTTAACTATTTTACTTTTGACATGACATGTTGCTACAACATGACCTATTTCGTAGCATCTTCTATAATGGAAGGGAAGGCCCTTATAATCCAATAATAGGGTAAAAAAAAATGCTTGCAACAAAGAGGATTAAATCTGTTGGAAATTCCTTGTTAAGGTCCATTTCCACTAAAATTCGAGCAAAAGTGGTATGTGAAAAATTAGAAGTGTTCTTATCAATAGCCAAGAAAACACCTAAGGAGTTACCAATGGATATAAAGCAGGAGATTTGGAAGTCAAACCCAAATCGACATAATATTAAAAGATTCAAAAGCAAGTTTAAATGTTGGATGTCATGGTTTTAGCATAAGGGAGTTTTTGCCCCAAGTAGACAATGGTGATCACAGAGGACTGAGTCCCTATCTTTGGTAAAGGCAAAAATAGCAATGAAAAACCCTAAGCACTTGGGTAAATTTTAATGTCATTTTCTAAGTATTTCTTAGAAAATATGCAAATTTAAATACTAGGCCAAAAATGATTAAAACGACAAATTAAAGCATGGGCATAAAAGTATTTCTCCTCTTCCAACACTTCTTCCCCAAATTCCAAAATAGGGGATGTCTTTGCACATTTTATTGATTATCAACCATTGTCAAAAAATGTAGGGGACACAAGTATTTTGGTACTTACCCTTAAGCTAGAAGAAACATCTACATGGCCATTGAAGACTCCTAGATCAAAATCCATGGAAGCATATCCTCTATTGGCTCTAAGAGACTACGCAGGAAAGATCTCTCACCTTTCCTTAGCTTTTGTAGGTCTTATATTATGTACACTACCTATTGGAGCTATTTATTTCTTCCAATAGGCATCTATTTTTCTTATGATAAAATCCTGGAAAGCAGAATCATTGGGGTCAACAGGAAAAGCAACGTGGAGCGATCTTATGGGAGCAAGGGTTGGAAGGGTAGCAGAACCCCTGAGAGAACGAGCTATCCAACAATATCTTGTTTAAAAAAAATGACCTCCAAAAGTGAAAGCTATAGAAAAATGAAAAAAAGGCATATTTTAGGGCCTTGGCAAACTAAATAGGGTCAAAATATTAAGCCCTCAGCACTTAAATGAGGTCACCTATGTGACCAATCGTTGTGCAGGGATTAAATATGTATATATAAGTCATCATTGTTGGTGACAAGTAGGCGGAGCATGGGTGTAGCCTTGGTGGTGGCTCCTATGAGCTAGCCCCACAATTAAGCCACAAATAGTTAAGCCACAAAACTGTAGCTATAAGCAACTGCGTAACCACACAATCAACATCTTATTAAAAATAAAACTTTATTAATATAAACACCTATGATTAATAATTAATGCCTTCATATAACCTGATGTGACATTGAGTCTATAGAAGGGTTGATGTGACAGGGATAGTACATGTAGGGAATATACCACCCAAAGAATAGAATTTTTGCTTGAATTGAAAAAAATGCTCAAAACTTTAGAAAAAATGCATTCTTCTTTCCCACTATGTCAATCTAAGTCCCCAATGTCTATAACCATGGATGTATACCCAACCTTCTATGTATTTGTCAATTTCCTCATTTGAGCATGCTTTCCCATCCAAGTCCAACCCTTCCTTGGTTCCTATAAGACTTTCAAACTTCAACATCTCAACATGTCTTTCCACCCAACTCTGCTTTCTTTATGCTTGTCAAACTTTCAAACTTCCTCCTAATGGTATACTTTTCCTTCAAACTCCCCCCTTTCCTCAACTTTTGTTGGAAAGACAAATTTCCTCATTTAGCCAATACCTCACATCAATCCCCCACTCATTTCCTATACCTTGTCAAAGTTTAAATCTTGACCCTACTAGCATACCTCTTGCCCAAACTACAATCCTCAAATAGTGGCTTATGTCATGAGCCATCTCTAACCCCCAAACTCCAAAACTCTTGACTATTTGCATTGTTCATCTCACATACTTCTCGATTTGTGTGAAAGTAACATTAATACTCAAAACTAATGCAACAACTTCCAATAAGGATTTTCCCTTACCAAGAAACATTATTTAACATTAGATGTAAATCCATGTGCACATCGAGTGATGCAAATAAAGAAGATGATCATGGCTGTCATTAATTAGGTTGTTAAGAATTCAAACCTATGAGATCTCTCTCCATTAATGCAAAGGACATTACAAATTGTAGGAAACTTTCTCCCATACTTCTTGAGTACATACAAACACACATGATGTGATTTCAAGCATGGTTTAAGGGAAAACACTACCCATTAGGTATGGGCACTCTCTACCACATACTAGTCAACACATAGTGGCATTTAATACAAGTTCCAACATTCATTTTATGGGTGTTAAGAATTAACAATTAAAACAAAATATTATTACAAACAATATTCAAAAACCTTAACTAAAAACTTCTCTAAGCATTTGTGTTCAAATGCCCAAATTTGAGTATGAAACCCCATAATTCTATTGGAGGCTGAAGGACAAAAACCTTGAAGACCTCATGTACCAAAGGATGAAAACCCTCTTGGATGAAAGAGCAATCTCACCCATAGGTTGTATTTGAGCTTTCACAACAACAATAGCAAGTTTGCATGACATTGTACTTGTCGTGGGTTCTAGCATTATATTTTCAACTTACATTTACAACTATCCAATTGTTATTTCCATTATTGGTGTATATTATATATTTTCATGTTTTTTTGCAAACAACAATGTTTATTATGTATTACAATCTCATCAATACAAGAAATACTCTACAACCTATTTGTATCTTCACAAGCCCAATTCATAACCTAAGCAATTCATGTTAATGCATAAATTGTATTGTGTTATCTATATATGTGTTAGATTCAATTAAATTATATGAACTTGAGCTATTTCTACCATGTTATCGACATTATTGTGTAAATCATGAGAAATCTAGGATTTTGCATGATCAAGCAGATATTTAATCTATAATCCCATCTTCAATGGCAAACCCTATCTACAATATTAGGGTTTATTAGATTAGGGAAAATTAATTAAATCTACAAGTCAACATTAAGCTATGAAGGTTACTATGTAAACATTAATATGTTTTAGATTTTTATGAAGTCTATTTTACATATTTCTAAGTTGATAAAAATTGATACAAATTTAGGGTTTGTTTGATGTTGACTTAAATATTATTAAATCTATCAACTATTTATCCGAAATATTTGATCATGACATCATAAAATATATGAAAGCATATTATTTAAATAATACATGCAAAAGGGTTAAACAATATTTACATTAGTTTATAACCAAAAACTTTACACTACATGTATTTTTAACTTATTTCAAGTACTATATCTATATGTATTTGCACCACCACCCACCATCCCTAAAACCTGTCCCCTCGTCAAGAATCCTCATGAAACATAGATTTGTAATCTTCCCTCTTTATTTTTCTATTGCTCTTTGTATTTTTATTGACCTCTTAACTCTTTATATGATGTTATATTTACAATCTAATTATCTTTTTCATGTATCTCAATGACGGATTATAGAATGTGTATCTAAAACAACAAAACAAAACAATTACATCATTTTTCCAAAAAAATTACTCTATCTTATTAACTATGAAACCTCAAATGCACTAAAGATTAAATTAGGCACTTCTAATTAAACTTCATCCTTCTACAGTTGAAACAAGGACATGATCAATTACAGACCAAAAGAAACACCTAGAGAACTTTTGAAGCAAAGAAAAACTGCAGATAAAAGAAATCCATACAACTTTGATGCGCTATACAATATCAATGTATGAGTTGATAGAAGGAAAATTTTGACAATAGTTGGTATGAGTTTTCTACAGTCCATCAAATTGTATTGCAAGTTTTTGGATTCAACTATGTATGTTTTTTTATCGACATTTCATTTATTTTTATTGTCCTTTTGTATTTTTTGATTCTTTCTTATGGTTAGTTTTCTCCTTTCTTTTTTATTTTCTTGTTTATAACTTTTATTGTTTTACTTTCATGTTAAGACTATTTTTATTTTTGAAATGAATTGAAAAACATACACAGTTAAATCCAAAAACTTGCAATACAAAACTTTGACAAATTCAGATAACTTCATTGAAGAAGCTGGAACATGTTTTAAAAAAGCAATGAACGCAGGTAGCCCTTAAGTCAGATGAAAAGCGAGCTTCTAAAAAAGAAAAACACATTTGTGCAACTCTGCCTGATCAAACAGCAGGGGATATCTTTGCATAGTTCAGAAGTCTTCAATTATTTCAGATGAAAAGTTACTAACCTCAACGGTTAACCCATCTCCATGCATTGATCCATTCCCTGCCAAGTAGGCTTTATATCTAAGGGCAAAAATTCTTCTTCTTGACTAGGGAAAGTGGAATCTCTGTTCTCATCTTGACAGGCCAGTGGATAAGGTATAGATCCACCTACTCTAATTCATAGCTATTAGAAACAATTTGCAATAAGGTCTACAAAACAGAGAAAATACAAGACAAAATTTGTAAAAAGGAAACCATACATTAAACTATCCTTGATTGCAGCAACTGGGTCGTCATGTTCTGTATTCTATAGTTTAGCAGTAACAAAAAAATTCCCTGCTGACAAGCTTACAATGAAAAGTTGAATTCAGAGCTTCCCCTGGCGCATGCTCTGAGCAGCAAAGCCTTGCTGCGTCAAAGTGTCTATAACCAACCTATAGATGGCTATAGATGATCATAATAGGTCAATTAGGCTACCCAAGTACATCATTCTTAGAATGGAGCCGAGGGTTCATACCCAAATGGAGCCAAGGAAGTTTCATGCCCAATATGTAGTTAACTACGTTAAAATCAGAGAAGTTAAATAAAAAATCTTTTCCCAGAACTTGAATAATATCTCAAGATAGAATAGACCATGGCCTCAGTCCTAGGCAGCCATAATTCATAGAAATGATAAAAATGCTAGAGTAAAATAGGTAATTAAGACATTTGTAGGGTGTATATTGAAATAGGTACCTGAAGAATATCAGTCATGGCTCCTTTAATCTCCTCCTTATTCTGATTGACAACTGCAGTCCCCCACTAAATCAAATGGAAACTGGCTCGCCTGAAGCTCATCGGTTGTGGTTATGACTGTTAAATTGGGATGCAGTGCCATAGAAGAAGAAATTGAATTCCATTGTGTAGGTATAAAAAGGGAGATAGAAAATTCGAAAACAAAAAAAAAAAAAAACAGGGTTTTAAAAAAAATGAAGCTTTCAATTGATTAGCAACATGACCCAATTGCCAATACTCTCACCCCTCTCACCCCGCTCTTGATCTATTATTTCTTGGTTATTCAGATCAGCTCGCCCTACATAGGAAGGATATTATGGGAGGTAGGAATGAATACTCACTTGTGCAGACAGGGATTACAACATAACAAACAAACGAGGTGGAGGTTCCCAGCTGATTCTAGGCCATCTTCAACACACCAGAAGAATCTACTTCTCCAACAAGAATGAGAGTATCATTGACTCACCCGAAACGATCTAGACTTAACCAATCCTATGTTGTTGCCCCAGATCAATGGGGAATCTGTTCCAAGCCCACGTACTTATCAATCCCTTGGTGCAGTGGCTCCTGCAACAAAAAATCAAGGAGAGCTCAAACGAATTTACGCCTGTGCTCGGTATCATCAGCGATTTCTTCCTCGGATGGACTCAGGACACGGTGACCAAGCTGGGGGAAACAGTGTTTTCAAAAAGAAATTGGCGCTTTTAATTGATTGGGCGGCAAAAACAGATTTTAAAACATAGAATTAATCGAACATTAACGTTAGCGGTTGTTATGGGTTCCACCAGAGTAATCTAAACGAGCAATTTTGTATGGAGAATATATATTGTATTGTATGGAAAAGGGTTTGATAGTGTATGCTAGAATTATGATATGATGTTTTAGAATTATTGAGCAAAGTGATGTATTGATCTACTGTATTTTTTATTTTTAGATATAGGTGTGATTTCTATCAAAGGAGCAAAAGAAATGTTCATAGAAGTAATGTCATAAAGTTTAATAATATAACTTTAATTTTTCGTCATATCTTAGTAAATAGTTTGTCCTCTAGAAGTGGCATCAAATATATACTAGTGATTTTCAATGTTTCATTTTGAAGTAAGACCACTATATATTAAATGACCACCCTTAGATCTTGACAAAATGCTTCTAATATCTAATTATCGACTTGTAATTAATGAATGTCATCTTGTAGCTTCTTAACATCCTCATCTATGGAAATCTCTATAGAGCCTTACTTTCATTTACCCATATTAGTTTTTTTCCTACCATGCTCCAATTATATTTCCCCATCCCATCCATCTTCTTCTAGAGCTAGCATTTGCAAGATACAACCCCTAACATTATCACTCACTGTTGTCATCTTCAAAATTTATTTAAATTTGGCCAATATCATTGTACTCAAGTGTAAGTGGCCATGATCTACCAAATCATTCTATGCTATTATTGCTTTAATTAAACTAAGATTCCCTTCCACCATAATTAAAAATCTTTCTTAAGAAATGGTTTGTGACAAGGCCATGTTGCAATAGGTTCTTTAATGATTTCCCATGTTTCATATTTACCAAGAGTACCACACAAATAAACAATAACCAAACTATGGGTAGAAATTTAATCCACTATATAACACAACCTAGACAAATTAGAAGCATGCTACAAATAATCCCACCTCTACACATGATGTAGGTCACAAATTTTAACAAGGCTATTCACAATCAATATTGTCACGCTAATAAACATGAAAATTATGGAAGGCTATTGAATCTCCAAACAACATATAATCAAATCATACCACATTGACTAATAATTACAATGATCGATCCTCCTCAATTGTATATTCCAGCCCATTCTAATGTTTAGCCTCCTTACTTTCAATCAATGTGAAGTCCAATTATTGCACACCTTGTTCTATTAAATAATCAGTGACTCTACTTTTGGACCTATAACAATGCACCATCACAATTCAATCAAATTGTTTCATCCATTTTCAAACTTCTAATATCATTTTTAGTTTCCAAAATTAGAGAAAATTACATTTGTTAATTATATTGACCATTATCTATAAGTCACCTTCTGCCTCAACATCTTTATACCCTACCCTATAATTAGTTTACAAAGCATTAAGGCGTACCTCAGGTTTCCATCCATTAGGTTCCAACGACTAGAGGGCTCTCTTCGACGAGCTTCCATCCGAGCCACCCTTTCTTTAAGCCTTCCACCCCTGGTGGGAATTAACTTCTCCACTTAACCGATTCATCGGCACTCAAGCCTACCTTCATTAACTCTTCCCGACCTTCCACTCACTATTGATTGAAATGGAACCGACGAGAACTAGAATTACTGGTACACCATTTTGTCCGCTCCTCCATAGAATTGTAGGGTTCGATTCTACATGCAAACTGAACCTAGGACGCCCGCTTCCAATTATGCATTTTTAGTGGTTTTCACACTCAAATAATTTGATCTAGCTAATACAAAGTTTCTTTCATGGTTTCTTAAGATGTAACCTACTCTAGTTGTCTTTTGATTCCCTTTAGAGGTGCCATCAAAATTTATTTTCATTTCACTTCTTCAAACCTACCACCTTAATTATACCCTACTATTTTTATTCTTTTTTATTATCCCTTCAACAAGGGATTTGATTGCAACAAACCATCAAAAAAAATTATTTCTCTAAGGGAAATGATTTTCATATAACCTTGAAATTTTTTGAGCAAACATACTCTTTTATTATAATTCCAATCAAGTTTAAACACCTTTTCTTTAATAGTAAAACTCTCGTAAATATTCTTTGATCTATTTCTAACAAAATACCCCAAATCACACTTACACAAGATGCTTACCACAAGCATTGAAGATTCATGGTACCATAAGGCCAACAAGGGATAACCTAAATTTTTAAGAACATCCCATTATATTTTTAAATATGAATATATCATTGACCAAATAGTGTGATCATATTCATGATCTGTAGAAGGGTGTGAACTAATGATTAGAAATTCTTATAGAAAAGAGGCACATATTTGGTGCATAAATATTTATTTTTATTAAATAATCACATGTAAGAATAATTATTAACATCTAACCATATAAAAGTACCACACTTTGATGGAGTCTATGCATTCCAAATCAATTATATGGGTCCATCCATACTCATAGAAACCAACCCATAACTCTTACTCTGTAACATATTTTAACCTTGTATTAACCACCTATATTCCCTCTCTAATATATCTCATCTACTCTAGCTATATTTGAAGGTCAAATGACTTAAAATAATCCTTCAAAACCTTCTTCTCCTCTTTTAGAATCAAATAAATTCTAAAGTACCTCCAAGCACATGTAACCAACTCATTTTCATAATATTCAAACTAATAATATACTTCACTTTGACACCTAAGTCCATAGATAAAACCCTTCTAGAATTAACAAAATTATTTATACTCATCAGTGGAGCATTATCCCTCTAAGATTCAAGCCAAACATTTATTTCATTGTCATTACATGCATTCCATGTAAAATAATCAACAAGGTTTATAAATTTAGTATTAAATTCCATATTAATAAACATACCTTTATATCACCTTTAGTGAATAGGTCCAATGGCTACACATCCCCCATATATTTTAACTTTAAAGAGTTACACCAAAGAGAAGGCTTCTTTAAGAAATATTAAGCTAATTTAGCACCCAAATCCAAATTATGAAGATACAAATCCTAAACCCCTGCACCACCTTGATATTTTTTCAAAGGCTTCACTCCTTTTCATAAAGGGAAATTTTATATCCTCCTATTCCTCACCATAAAAATTTTGACATATAGAAACTAATAAGTGATTAACTTTAAAGAGCTTTAGGATTGATAACCTATAAATTGGGATTCCTTGTAGCACAACTTTAATTTTTAGTAAGTGACCAACCAAAATTAAAACTATTCCCACTCCATGATAGAATCTTCACCTAAATATTATCATTATTCTATATCTAAATAATAAAATCCATCCTTTTTGTAAATAAAGGGATACCCAAATATTTACTAGGAAGGATTGTAACATTTTTTAGAATAATATAAAGTTTTTGTTTAAACTTTTAAGCTAGTTGTAGTGTCAAAAATTGCACACCCCTACAATTTCATACCACACAACACCTCCCCTTTAACATGAAAAATAATTTTAATATTTTAATTATAACATGGTGATATCATAATATACATTTACTAGAAAAATTAGGTCATTCTTGGTGCTTTGGGTCCGATTTTATTATAAAAAAGCACCTACACTTGGATGTTTGTGCAATGTTCTAGTGTCCCATAGAAATTCATGATTCAAATGATCATTGGAGCATTAATTTCTCAAAAATATGATAGTGTGGTGCTCGCTATTGGTATTCGCAACTTATAGAAAGTTTTGGGACCTTCTATTTTGAAACATGGTGAGACTGTGAAGGGCAATCTAGTTGTATCTTTGAAATCCTTTTGGGATTCTATGACAACTTCCAGGGTTACTTTTTGTTAGGGAAGGTGACATTAACCTTGCATTTCTATTTCATTTAGGTGTCTCTGGACATTCCTTGAAAAGTGTTATATGAGACACGAGAGGAAAACCATTAAATATGTATTTTCTATGACAAATTGTAATTGTATTTCAAAGAGGTGAATATGTTTCAATGAGAGAACTACACATCATAATGGATAAGTATCTCTTTTAGGCTTCCAAATTTATAAGATGAGAATCCATGCCTTGGGCACTAAAGTGTGGGAGGTGATTGGTTATCCATTCATGTTCCATCGAGGAGTTAAAGAGTACCAAGGAGTTACATTTCTTATTGGCTATGGGTTAGGTGCCCATGTGATAAGTCATGTGAGGGAAATCAATATTTAATTATATCTATTAGCTACCAATTATCCTGGACATGGGTCTTTGCAAGTGATTTCTTGCCACTCATTTAGGGCTACCACTATTGTTTTTGTTCCCTCAATTTTCTATAAATTAGACTCATCACATAGTAGTTTTGTATGATTATTTTGTAGGTAAGGGGGTTTTTCCAAGTTGATTAGAGAATAAAATGAACTATATTATTTTGTATCTTATCATTGAAGAATAATAATATACTTTTCTCCCTTCTCATGTGGAGTTTTTCCTCGAAAGGGTTTCTCCACATAAATTTGGTGTCTCTTATGGTTTGTTGATTTTTATATTAGTGTTAAATGTGCAATCAAATAGTATCATTTTGGTAATATAATTTTCAAATTTGTAAACACATTATTAAGTTATTATTATAGATTAGCTTCACATTATTTTCAATATTTGGTATCAAAGCTAATGTTTTTGCTGAGAGAGGGACACCTTTCTCTTAAGTGTTGAAGGTTTTTTCACTACAATGGGAGATTTGTCTTTATGTTTCATTGTAGATTTGGGAAGAAGATTATATGTCATGACCACTACACTTTGTAAATATATTGATAAATATAATGGCATTGGCTAAGGGATGTGGAAATTGAAGATGGAGGATCTCCTTGAAGAGAGAGATCAATGGTTGCTAGTTTCACAGGAAACAAAAATAGGTACAATGTTTGATGAATATTAGAAGTTGGACAAGAAGGCGTGAAAGGAACCATTTGGTTGTGTCTTGTAGATTTTTTCCTTCTAAATGTCTCCATAGAAGACATGACATACAAATTGTGGAAGAGGATAGGTGAAATCTACCAAGCTAAAATTTTATCTAACAAATATGAAATGAAGAAAAATATGTTTCTAGGTGTGAAAATGGGGTGAATAAAACACGATGTGATAAGAGACCTATTTTCCTTTATTTCATTAGGAAATGAGATCCCCACAAAGAATTGACTAACAACCCTTAGGTAAATCAAGTCAATGTGAGAATATTTAGATTTCCTTATGTTCTCAGGACAGGGGGTCAAGGTCAAACAACATTTTGGGGAGAAAACCAAAAATAGAAAATCAACTCCAAAATGTAATCTAACACTTGAAACAACAATATTAAACTCAATATTTGTAGAACCAAGAAACATATTGCAAATCTGTGAAGGGGAGAATTGTGTTTACTAGTCACCAAAAGTACTTTCTAGAAGCTGATCTAAGACTCATTCACCCATGGGTGAATGGGTCCAAGTACAAGGATTTAAGCAATCTTTCAGGAGCTTCTGACATAGATATGTAGCTTTTGATTTGTCTAAGTCTCAGTGTCAGAAAGTAAAAAATCCGATTTATAGGTGAGATTCTATGATTTGACGACAACTTTGATAATTTTTTATAACTTTGACAACTTTTCAATCTTGCTCTTCAAAAGTTCTTCAATCCTTCTTCAACCTAAATCTACAATCACACACATAAGAGAGAAAAATGTTTTTTTGGGTGAATAGGGGTTTTTCTTTGTCAAACCTCATTTTGGTAATCAAACCTTGAAATGAAATAATGAAATGAAAGAAGGAATGAAGAACAAACAAAGCCATGTTACCACTCAACAAAACCTTGAATGAAACCTTGATAATGGAGATCTTAGGAGGTCTACAAATTGCATGAAATGGCTGAATTGAATATGGATCTTGACATTTGAAATGATGCTTTGAATGCTTGAATTGATCTTGAAACCTACATCACAATGTTAGCTCCAAAAACATGCTTGATGCAAGAAGACTTTGACACATGTGATGAATGGATCTTGATTGTTGTAATAAATCTCCATTATATTTTCTCTTGAATTCTCTTGATCATCAAATTTAGCTCTTGTTAATCTTGAAAAAATATCTTGAATGTCTCAGTGAAACTTAGTGAAATAACCTTATATTTATAGGTATGTATCCTTTATTTCTCAAAATTCAAATATTACAAGCCAAAATTGAATTATGGATTTGAAAACATAAAAATACCACCAAAAACATAATTTAAATTTAGGTACAAAGGTCTATGGAGGACCCATTCACCCATGGGCGAATGGGTCCCAAGTGCCTATACCTGGAACACACATTGCTCAATGTAAAGTGTTATATTCAAGCATTAATTATTGTTGGGTTTCCCCTTTAGAAAATGTAATTTATTAGGGTTGTAAATGAATAAAAGTGCTAATTAAGGCATAATTAAGTTCAATTTCATTAAGAGGACCCAAATAAGTGTGAAAATGTAAAGGGGTACATTTAACAATGCTCATTAAGGAAATATTAAGTCCAATTTAAAAGGAGGGCCCAAATAAGTGAGAAAATGTAAAGGGATACATTTTCCTACACTACATTATATATTCAAAGATAGTTGTATTCTTTAAAGATGAAATATAATGATTCAAAATTGTAGATCATTTGAATGGGTTTAACTTTATTATAGTTCATCTTGCATCAATATATGGGTAAGTGCACCAAGATGGTTCCCAAAAAAGGGGCTTAAGTGGCCACTTTTTTTCTGAAATCAGGAAATACTGACCTTGGACATGAAATTGAGGATAGCTACACTCAAAAAATTTAGATGGAACAAAAACAAGGACCGCAGTGCTCCGAGTCTACTTTCTAAACTACTAGTTTATTTTGAAAATGGTTGAGATTAAGGGGTTCAAAAGAGGGACACACACAAATTGCTGTTGTTTCTATCAGAAAAACATAACATAGCAACTCTTGTGTGACCCGAGCACGGTGGAATTTTTTGTAGTATTTTTAAAATCACTCCAGTCAGAAGTTAGATAATAGTATGTAGTAAGGACTGGATTTTTTCTGATAATTTTTTAATGAATATTTGATTTTTTATTAATTTTCTAAGTGGGCACTTCCTAAAAAGCAGAATTTTGGCCGTGCTCCCCCTAATTTTTTTTCAAAGTAATAGATTTTTATTTTTTTATTTTTTTTTAAATTTGTGGAATGGAGTCTAGTTTCTAAAAATGTAATTTATTTCAAATTTTGATCAACGGTTAATTTATAGCGAAAAAAATACCAAACACTGCTTTTTGAAGAAAAATGGACATACAAACAAAAGAAATTATGGATGAAAGGCTTAACATTGTTAGAAAGTGAAAAAAATTACATCGTTGGAAAGCTAATAAAGAACCTAACATTACCCATGTGTTCGATTTTCTTGATATTGAACTAGATGCAATCTTGATGGTGAGCACGAACCCGATTATGTGAAAATTTGTTGAATTTGGAAAAAACACGTCTCTGGTCTTTGGGAATGCCCTCCAAGCCTTTGGGTTGGTATTCCAAGGCAAATACCAAAGCTAAGGCTCGGGGATTCCCAATGCAAAATATAACACGTTCGCGTTATAAC
>VDFB02178845.1:0-25281 GCA_007258455.2 Sequoia sempervirens
TTCCGACCTCCATGCTAGGGAAAACAAACTAGATGCTCAACCAAAGGATCAAAACCACTAGTTAATCCAACCTTCAATATGTTGAAAATCCAAGTGTTTCTAGTTGTGTTAATTCCCATCCTTCAGTTGCTACAGGAACCCAAGCTCTGTCAAGTTAAGCTACATAGTTTATTCTAACTCCAAAAGCATTTGAGACATTGCCTCGCTGCCAGTTAGGTGTCCATAGCCCCGATGAGGTTGTCATTGTGATTCCCCTAAACATTGCTCTACTGTTGGCCGGGCATCCGTAGCCCCGGTAGAGTTGCTTGGATACCCCTGAATAGTTGAATTTATTTTCTTTTGATTTTCAATATTTTTCTTTCTTTCTTTCACTTCTTTTCTTTTGATTTTCAATTTTTAATTCCTTTCATTTCAACCCGCAAGCACTAAAGCTCATGCTCAGGGCTAAGAATCACAGTGGCGCTGAAGCAGAATTTTAGATTTTCACTTAACTAGACTTCACAAAGGACCTACAGTGACCTCGGGATTCTTAAGATGTGTAAGAGATATAAGATTTCAAAATACGTCGGGAATGAGATCAACCAAGGACTTATCCTCTTTGAATCAAACACCTAGATTCACTTGACACTAATAAAAGACCTTCACCATCCACTCTAAAAAATTGATTAGAGTTTTACAAAGAAATATGTAAAACAACCCCAAGAAATAAGTATGGTTTTTGTGCACACAGATGTGCCCAGCCAAAAGTAGAGGGACCCCGAGCAAAGCAGCAACAAAATGGAAGCAAAGTGAATGGAAAGTGAACACCAAAACCAACCAAAGCAGGACAACAAAAGAAAACAGTGAAGAAACTACTCCAAAGCAAGCAGCCTACAACAAACCAACTAACCTAAGGAAAGCAGGAAAGTGGAGTATTTAAAAGAAACCTACACTACTCAAAAATGAGCTATGTACAAAGAGATATTTACAAAGCACTATGTTCAGGAAAGGTGAGTTGACATCAATGCTCATTGGATTTCATAGTGCATGCACAAGCAAATGGGTGATCGTTATCGTTCTTAACCATGTAATGCAAATTTATCTTTATATTTCAGAAAAAGAAATTCAACATTGCAGCACTCAAGTTCAGTCACATGGTTAGGGAAAATCAACAATTGAGGAGGCTCACTAAACCTATGGTTAATCCATAAACATGTTTGACTCTCCTCATTCCCATAATCAAAATGATAAATGTAGCTATTAAAATCAATAGGAGCAACAAAGGATAGAACCTAGATGTTGTCACATGGAGGTGGCAGCATTTGACAAGTGAGCACTACATCGTCGATCATTTCATTGACAGTCTCAGAGGGTGGCACAGGATCATGCAACATTTTAGGCATCAAGCCTGCATAAGGCAGGGAGAATGGGGCAGTAAACACCTCTTCCAATCCTCGTGTGGGATCGACACTCCCTATAGGTTGTTCCTCGAGTAGATAGACTTCATCTCGTTGATCTTTTGCAAACCTAGTGTCCACTTAATTGCTATCTTCAAGAGGAAGCATGTCATCCGGTCTCCTTCCCTAGGTATTGACCTTATTTTTATGATGTTCAATGTCGTGGGAAAAATCTGTCCTATTGCAGCTCATTGAATGTGAAGGGGAAACAACAATGATCATGGTAGGACTCTGAGTTGTATCTTGTAGTTAGTTGGGTGCATAATACTTGCAAGTAGTCATTGGAACACCCCCACCTTTATCTTCTTCCTTTTGTATTGAATGTGTCTCATCAGGATGTTCGATCACTTCACCTTGGTCATTGTCATTGTAAATGGAGAAGGAACCCCTCTCCCACTCAAGAGGCTCCAGTGTTTCATCAACGGGAGGTTTAGGTGGTATGTCTTCATCGCTGCTAACATCTGGGATGTACTCCTCTATTGTGTTAATATACCCTTGTGGCATGGTTCCAAGTGGGAGGAAAATAGGAAGAGACACTGGTCCATCAAGGGGATCAATGTACATTGAAGGATCCACCCTTGAAAGTCTTCTACAAATCCTATCATCCATTGCGTACAAGTGTTCTACAAGGGGGAAGGACCTTGGATGACTATTGGACAAAATTCCCATCTACTCCACTCTGTCGTTCAGAAGCTCATAACTACTTTGGTGTCCTTCTTCCTTTGTTGTCCTAACACCTTCTTGAGGATTGCTTTCAACTGAGTTTTCATTCGGTTCTAGCTCTTGATCTTCTACTTCGATCTGGGCAACAAGTAGAGGAGGTCGGGTGCTTGGCTACTTCGCTTGTCCTCTAACTTGTTGGATAGCTTCTTGGCATAGCTCGCACAAAAACTCAAAGTGTGATGAATCATGGAGCCTACACCAATTCAGTAGCAACAACACCTCCAAATCCACCTGATATCTCAACTCAAACCAATCCTTTGCCAACCTAGAGATGAGTTTTTCATATCTATCTATGATCGGGTCCTCATCATCACTTGGGAGGGAAGTTATATGGTGAATATTCATGAATTGTAGTTGTTCCCACTCCTCCACATCTGCATTTTTCAAATTCTTGATCACTGTCATTTATGAAGGAGAGGTCTTCCAGTCTAATTTCACTTATGCTTTCATCATCATTTTCTGTTTTTTCAAGGTTGTCATCCCTTTCCTCTTGTTGATTTTCCTCTTTCTGATTTTCAACATCCTCATAAGCTACTGCAAACTTTATTGACCCATCCTCAACTTCCAATGGCTCCTCTTCTAGATTGGAGTACTGCTCTTTGCTGATAGAGGAAAGGCCTTCCAACTCCCTTCCAACTAAATTTTCATTGTAGCTTTATGTTGTCCTTCTGAACTCAGCTTCTTCCTCTTGGCATTCAACTTTAGTGTTTGTTGTCCCAACATCTATTCCTATGAAGCTTCTTGGTCTGACTTGAAGGTGTTGTCCTCTAGATGTTGACAACTTTTCTGCCTCATGGGATGACTCGTCCTCCTTGACAATTGGCTACTCCAACTTGTCTAAACAACCCTCAACTTGGGTGATGATGTTTGCACATGATGAATAAGTAAATTTTGAATGTGGTGCATTGTGAAATTTGCACCACCTTGACATTAGTACTTCCTCCAATCTTGTTTCATCCTTGCTACCCAAACATTCTTAGATCAGCCCCTTGAGTGCCTTAGCCACCATGGTTTGCAATTCTTCCTCTGGGTCTGCAAAGACTAAAGGTTGATAGATTTCCCAAAAGGGAATTTCTCCCTACAAGACTCTCTCAATCCTACTCAAAAAAGTCAAACACCCCAATTCATTATGCCTATGAGTGCAATGGATCTAACATCTATCCGCCAACATGAATTGCTATAATGGTTTCCTTAGTCTCTTGTTTAAATCTCCATGCAGCTAAGTGATGTCAATTTGTACATACTGCTCCATTTCGACTCAACTTCTTTTGCCTTCAGAATTTTCTAATTTTAAGTTTTAGCATTAGAAGAGATCTCCTTATCTCAAATTTCTTCTTGAAGGTTCTCTTTTCAATTTCCAACTTTCAGCTTTGTAGCCTCAACATGCCATGCCCTCCTTCTAGTCCCAGTTTTGTTGATGGTGTTTTGCACACTGTCTCAACATAGGCAATGCATAGATGCACTACCTCTCTTGAAAGGAAATCCCCAACAAGAAGTTGTTTAAAATCACCCCAAGGTCTCTCAGGTGTCATGACATGTTGCTGAAATTTTAATGGAAATTCATTGACTTGGTGGATTCTTGGGTTTCTTGGAATATTTCATGATTCATCTCCCTTAGTTAGTTGACTTGTTTAGATTCATTTCATTGTTTTAGTTAGTTTTAGATTGCTTTAGTAGATTTAGTAATGTTGTTCTATGGTTGTGAAGATTTCTACTGTGTAGATGCCTTTCGTGTCCATACTTTTTGTTGTTTATTGTTGGTAGATGGTTGTGTAAAGTTCGTTTGAACTTAAATCAAAAGTTGCTTCAAACTTTTATCTTTGTTCATGCATGTTTATGGTGAATGAATGGTAAATATTTGTAGTCCTTAGAAGATAGCACAAATTTCATGATACTGTGAGTTTTTTGGTTAAGTGATATTTTGTTTGAAGGAAGTTGTCCATAGTAGAACCCTCCATGATCACTATTCATGGCTAGTTTCAGATCCAGGAACCTCTTCTCTCCCTTGCCTTTTTTTCCCTTTTTTAGAAATAACCTATGCTAAGGGTCATTGCACATTGTAAAACCAAACCTTAAGAAAACATTGTAGTTTCAGACTGTTGTTCGAACCTACATCAAAGTACACATCAACTTCCCATCCTAGGAACTTCATTTTTCAAGATCCACTTCATTTCATCCAGCTTCGTAAGTCTGCCCTGTGATTACTAGCAAAATCATATCAAAAATCAACTGAGGAATTCCAAGCACTGTCAAGACCTGACATTAGAGACCTTGGGATAGTGTTCTGCAATTTGATTGTGGAAGATTGTCTTTCAAGAGAGGTGATGCATCTATGTATTACCTGTGTTGAGAAGTGCATAAAAAATACATCAACAAATACTAGCATGCATGCCTATACTTGATGGTCCTTTTGGTTTGCTAACGCTGGTTTAGTCCTCTGTTGTTCTTGGTTGGCTACTATTTTTCTTGCTTATTTTTTTGAGTTGTTTTTGCTCTGTTGTTAGCTTTGTATGGGATTAGGACCCTTACAAGGTGAACATGCAACCTCTAGAGTTGAGCAGCTTAAGAATCATTGACAATTGAGATATCTTATAATTGTAATTAGGGCTGCTACAACTGAGATGTAGCAACCTCCATGATCACTGTTCATTTGTAGTTTTAGGTCTAGGAACTTACTCTCTTCCTTGCCCTTTTGACTTTTATTTAAATAGTAACCTTAGACAAGGTTCATTGCACACTGTAAAGCTAAATCTAATGATAAAATGGAGTTCAAGACTATTGTTTGAACCTGCAGCAATTGCACACTAACTTCCCCATCTTAGGAACTCCATTTCAAGACCCAACTTTCCACTATTTGTAACTCATCCATAAGTCCGCCCTATGATTACCAGCAAAATCACATCAAACATCAACTAAGGAATTCCAAGCACTGTCAAGACCTAACATTAGAGATCTTGGGATAGTGTTATGCAATTTGATTATGGAAGATTATCTTTCAAGAGAGGTGATGCATCTATGTATTACCTATGTTGAGAAATGCATAAATAACACATCAACAGATACTAGCATGCATGCCTATACTTGATGGTCCTTTTGGTTTTCTAACGCTAGTTTAGTCCTCTGTTGTTCTTGGTTGGCTATTGTTTTGCCAACTTATTTTGTTGAGTTGTTTAAATGCTCTATTGTTAGCTTTGCATGGGATTAGGGCCCTTCCCTGATTATCTAATCAAAAACATTATAGAATAATATTTCAACTTAAACATTAATCAATCAACTATTACTATTCTCTTGTAACTTTTCAAGCATTTTTTTTAGGGGTAAACACTTTTGAACCGAAGCTATGAATCGATGAGGTCACAAATGGGGGACCTCATCCCCAATATAAATTCTCAACAATTGCACCTCAATGGGGTTTGAACCTTGATGACAAGAACAACAACACACTGACTTAACCATCACACCATGCCACTATTGGCCAACTTTTCAAGCATTTTATCATAAATACTTTTAAATGATTTTATCAAAAATTATTTAATGAAATATTTTTTCTTCAATTTTTAATATCAATGATTAAAAATGAATTATAACCAAATTTCATAAATTTATGAATAAATTAAAAATATTTGATTAATATTTTTAAAAAATATATTAAATCAATGAATATATGTAGGCCTATAATTTGATGGTTACCATTATCTTTTATATGAAAAAGTTATGATGGTTTGGTCATTTAAATGCCTTTCATTTGATGTTTTAAGAAAAACATAATTTGTCAAAATAATATTTAATTTATGAAGAATTTTGTATAAAACCTTCTATATTAAAATATGTTTATCTATTTAGTCGAGAGGCTCTACAATGAAAGCACAAACCTAGTATAAACAAAAACCCTTCGGGTAAAAAATGACATGTAGGTGGGAGTCATGAGCAATGGGTTGATAGTATGGAAGACTCACGATCATGACCTTTGATGGACGTGGACGGTAGTGGAAGAGGAGGCATCAATAATTGAAACGTAGAAAAAAAGAGTGAAACATAAGCGATAGTGGAGGGTAGTGGGATAGTCATGTCCAGTCTATTAAAAGGAATGGCTAGCAGAAAATCATTTTTATTTTCTGAACAGTTTTTAATCACTTACTGTGAATAGATTGAAGCAGCAAACATAGCGAGATTGGTTTGGGTTCGTCTATTTTTTTTTTTTAAAGTTACTTCCTCTCACTCACTGTTGTTGGGCTTCAAATATTCCCCAAACGATGAAAGTAAGCATGCTACAATTCAAGATTGCAAGATGTTGTCCAAATATGTACAGTGCATCAACTAAACAAGTTACGAGCTATGAAGGAACAATAAAGGAAAAGAATGGGCAAAACATGGAGGACTCTGGCAATTTGCAGAGGGTTATAGGCATCAATTAAGGTATGTTTTCTAAGTTAGATTTTAATATTTGATCTTCTTTTCAATAAGAATTCAGTTCATCTAGGTAAATGCAAAAAGAATGTTAATGATCGATGGATCAATGGATCAAGAAAGTATATTAGTGGCATGGATAATGCCGGATCTCAGGATAAGGGGAAAGGATTCATCAGGATTCGTTCCACTCAGATCTGTCATCGCGAGGGAGAATATTTCCTTAAAGAAGCATATGGTAGGAAAGAATCAATGTTCATAAATCTTATTCCAGAATACACCTTGAACACAATGATCTGCTAACTTTCTCTTTACACTTTGTTCCAAGTTTGATCATTTGTACTTCATGGCAATCTATTATCTCAAACTCTGGTTACTTTCTAATTCTATGGAGGTAGTAATAATTTTATAAATGCGTAAACCCACAAAATTGGTTTACAATTCCAATGAGGAAGGAAAATTGCAAAAATGCTCCTATGATTTTTTTTTGCTTTTTAGGGATTCGCACAAGTTGGGGTGTTTGAATGGACCCAAAAGGGGTTCAAATGGACCCTAGTTCGAGCAAAGCATATTAAATGATGGGACTCATTTTTTAATGACAAAGACAATTTACAAGAGGGGGTTCACTCAAACTTGGGTTAATTTGAACCCTAGTTCTAGTGAACCTTCAAGGGGAGTTTGCTTGAACCTAGGTTGATTCAAACCCCCCTTTTACCCCATTCTCCCCCTCTAGCACCAAATTTCTACAAAAAATTTCCCTTCTAAGCTCGAGTTGAGGATGAAAATGGAGGAGACAAGTTTCACAAACCCAACTGGATGATGGTAGTCATCGGAACGAGCTATCCATCAAATATAATTTTAATATGTTTTGGTTTTATTATGTATTTGTTTTTTTAGTTTGATTAAACATAGGGTTTTCACCAAAAATCAAGCTATTATGGAAATAAAATTCTAAAAAATATGTTCAGGCTAGGTATTGATGTCCTTGATCTAGTAAAAAAAATTGAATTTCAATACATACAAAAAATTTTATGTTGTATATGGTCCGCCTATGCTTGAATTGTAATTGGTTTGACTTTGAAACTTGATTAAGGAAAAAATATTCAATAAAACACTATGAAACCAAATGAACTAGTTAGATATCGTAGTTACAAATCTAAATTTGAAAAAAATAGAATTTTATCCTTCATAGAAAAAAAATTATGTTGTATACAATGATAATCATCTTCAAATTTCTCATGGTTTAGCTTCTATAGGTGCCCGAAAGTGAAGATTTAGTTAGAAAAAATTAGTTTAGTATCCAGTTTGGCCAAAAATTGTAAACCAGTATTGTGGGATCACCCAAATGCAATCTGACATACAAAATTTTTTTAGGCTTTTTCTAGAATAATATGTTGAAGGTGGAAGAATGAGACCAAAGATGGAACATGTAGGTTCTTTTGGAAGGAATACCTGAAGACCTTGAATTCGTTACAGACATCGATTGGCTACCCCAAAGGGACGATGGAACCTCCGCCATTTGACAAGGGACATACAATAATCCATGGACTCTACTGAAGTTTTCATCAGGAGAGAGGTGGATTTATCAGTAATGTATCCTAAACATTAAGTAATTTTCCTCCACTGGTATTAAATGTTACTCTATTATTTAACTATAGGAAATGATAGATTGTTCTTAAATCATTACCTTGTGATGTTAAGTTTTTAGAAAAATTATTTTGGAATCAGCTTCAATATTGACACACATTGGCCGAAAGTCTTAGTGAAGAACATTGGGGAAGTTCTGTCTTGATTGACATGTCAAGCACCTTGAATTAATATTCATCTTGTGATAAAGTTTTTGGGTAGTATTTTTTTGGGATTGTCTTTCCAAAATATATTGCAAATCCTTAAATGGTTTAGTGTCTTTAATTTATAGTGCTTCTTCAAAAGTTGCAATTGATCATTTCTTTAGGTTTTGATTTAGAATTTTTGTGATTAGAGATTTTAAATAATATATGGAGTATTTCTACTAGGATTTAATACCAGTCTCATCCGTGAATGAATGTTTTATAATTAATTCACCAATGCTGGTGCAAAGTTAAATGTTTAATTTTGGGAAGATTTCAAATTTGTGTAATCATCCTTCTGACACTTAAATACCTCTTGAAGCACTAGTAAATATGGTGCATATGTGGGCACTATTTCTCACAATAATTACAGATAACACCAAGTTAAGTTTTGTGATTCTCCTCATTATTCAATCAAACAATATGGTGTCTATGACAATTAGAATTATTATTTCAATTCTATTTGAAAATTTTAAAGCAATTAATGGTATATAATTTTATTTTTTTAAACCCTTACAAAATGAAGTCTTTTTTTTGGGTATAAGTATTAAATTTTATTTCTAAATTTTAAAATAAGTTTAGAAGTTATGTATGTTGGTATAATTTTATTTTATTTTCCCTTCATTGATATACCTTTTAAATTCAATAGTATATCATTCTATTTTTTAAAATAATATTTAAAATAATTTGAATGAATAGCATACTCAAGCAATTATATCTTTGATAACTTAAAAATTAAATTATATATATATGAAAAAGGATATTAAATTATAATCTAACTTTATCTTACAACCCCAACCATAATCTTAATGGAGGACGAAAGATGAAAAACTATTGAGAAGAATACTATGTTATTAAACTAATATGAAAAATTCAAAAGAGTGATAGGTCTCTAATTTAACTAGGATTCAACCCTAACCCTAATTAACTTACTGGTCCCATCATAATTTGATGGAATACCAACTTCAAGAGTTCCTTAAAATGTAACCTATCTATCAACCTCAAGTTCACTCACAAATTATACATAAATGCAAAATTTAAATTTATGAGCAATAACTCTAATGGTTAATTTTGTGGATTTGAAAGTTGCAAAGGTGAAGAGAGTTTGATAAATTGATTTGTAAAATATGCAAATAAAAGAACTTACCTAAATTTACTATTGCATATAAAAGTAAGTTTATAAATTAATATACTTAAATATTTAAAAATATTCAAAGTCATCTTGAACAAGATATCTCTTGAGATTTTTTACAAATTACTATAATCAAGATCTTTTTGAAACAAGATATCTCTCTAGATTTTATTTCTAAATTAATATACTTAAATATTAAAAAAAATTCAAAATCTTTTTTAAACAAGATATCTCTTGAGATTTTTTACAAATTACTATATTAAAGATCATTTGGAAACAAGATATCTCACGAGATTTTATTTCTAAATTAATATACTTAAATATTAAAAATATTCAAAATCTTTTTTAAACAAGATATCTCTTGAGATTTTTTACAAATTACTATATTAAAGATCTTTTGGAAACAAGATATCTCTTGAGATTTTTTACAAATTACTATATTAAAGATATTTTTGAAATAAGATATCTCTCAAGATTTTATTTCTAAATTAATATCTTAAATATTCAAAATATTCAAAAACTTTTTGAAACAAGATATCTCTTGAGATTTTTTACAAATTATTATATTCAAGATCTTTTTGAAACAAGCTATCTCTTGAGATTTTATTTCTAAATTAATATCTTTTTTGAAAAAACAAGATATTTTTATTTCCGAAGTCAAGCATTTTGGCGGTTCCGATCATTGGCCAATCTCACTCATTGTTAACAAAGCCCTGAAGCCCAAAGGTATCCCCTTCAAAATGGAGGCTTTCTGGTATGAGCATCCAGAGTTTGAGCAGCTCTTGGCTGGTTGGTGGAAGGTGGATGTCAAGGGGTGTAAAAGGTACATCCTCTATAAAAAGCTTAAGGAGGTTAGTAGGCAGGCTAGGTTATGGAACAAGCATTCATTCGGTGATCTATTCGAAAAGAAAGTCAAGGTGGAATTGGACTTGCATCTTCTGGAAACTGACATTGCCTCCAAGGGTTTCTCCCCTGAGCTAAGGGCTAAGGAACTCGTTCTGATAGAAGAACACAATAGGCTGCTCCGTATGGAAGAGATATTTTGGCATCAAAAATACAGGATCAAGTGACTGCAGGAGGGCGATGAGAATACCAATTTCTTTCACATAACTACTAAAATAAGGCGTCAACAGAACAAAATCCTCAAGATACAGACTCCCGAGGGGCTGGTTCTAAATGATGTGGAGGCTATACGTTTAGCGGGGAAGAATTTTTTCCAATCTTTGCTTGGTGCCCCTCTTGATGTGGACTTGGTGGCACAAGAGGAGTGCTTAAGCAACATCCCATGCTTAATTTCAAAAGATCAGAATTCTGCACTTCTTGCTCCCTTTTCCAGAGAAGAAATCAAGAGGGCGGTGTTCTCCTTGGGTGCTAGGAAATCCCCTGGTCCTAACGGCTTCTAGATGGAATTCTTCCAAAAATATTGGCATCTAGTTGGTGAAGATGCGTGGCTTGCTGCTGAGGAGAGCAGGCTTCATAAAGCTATCTTCAAACCATGGAACTCAACATTTATCGCCCTGGTTCCCAAGGTCAGAGATCCTAAATTCTTCGATCATTACAGGCCCATTTCGCTTTGTAATGTTGTTTACAAGGTGGTGGCTAAGGCTATGGCATCAAGATTGAAGGTCTGCTTGGAGAGCCTTATCTCTGAAGAACATAGCAGTTTCTTGAAAGGTAGACAGATTTTGGATGGCAGTGATTGCCCACGAAGTTATCCATTCCATCCAAAGTAGGAAGAAAGAGGGTATGGCTATCAAGCTAGATATGAATAAAGCCTACGGCCGAGTTCCTTGGGACTTTCTAATCAAAATTAAAAGGAAGCTGGGGTTCAGTGCCTCTTGGTGCAGTTGGATTCAAAGTTACATCTTGTCTACCTCTTATGCTATTCTTATCAACGGTGTTCCAACTGATTTCTTTAGTGCAAAAAGGGGACTGCGCCAAGGTGATCCACTTTCACCTTTTTTGTTTCTCATTGTGGCTGAGGCCTTAAGCAGATGTCTACAAAAAGAGGTCAGCGTTGGTAATCTCAAAGGTCTACAAGTTTCCCAAGGATCTAACAACATTTCACACCTTCAATTCATGGACAACACCTTTTTATTAGGTGAGGCTTCAGCTAGGGAGGCTTGGGTGTTCAAGCGTATTTTGGCTCTTTATGAACGTGCTGCTGGGCAAAAAGTGAATATGGCCAAGTCTCGAATTTTTTTCTTGAAGAATCCTTGCTTGGAGAGCTTGGAGATTCAACAAGTCCTTGGTTTTGATGTTGCTCAATTACCCGGCAAGTATTTAGGCTTGCCTCTTGTCTTCAAGAAGCCGACTTCTGATGATTGGGGCAATGTCACAAGCAAGGTTCATGGTATGCTCAACTCCTGGAAAGGTCATTGGCTCTCCCTTGCTGGGAGGATTACTCTCATAAAATCTTCTATGTCTGTTGTCCCGATTTATACTATGTCAGCATTTCAAATCCCAAGCAAGGTTGCCAAGGTTATTGAAGATACAAAAAGATGCTTTTTATGGCAGGGCAGCGATGTGAAATTTAAGTACAATTTGGTGAAATGGGATGAGGTGTGCAAGCCTATCAGATACGGGGGGCTGGGAATTAGGAAATGTAAAGAGATGAATACTGCTCTTGGCACTAAATCGGTTTGGAGAGTGTATGAGGAAAAGGATAGACTTTGGAGCAAAATTTTGCAGGCCAAATATCTTCAAAACAACATTGATTTTTTATTTAATAAGAACTGTACTCTTTCCCAAGGATCGAGCATCTGGAATTTTCTCTTACATTGTAGAAGTGTCATTATTCCTAATTTGAGATGGCGCCTGGGGGATGGAAGAAAGATTAATTTTTGGCAGGATCATTGGTTGGATTGTGGGAAGCTCATTGATTCTCTGCGCTTTAGACCTTTAGCTTCACACTTTGAGGAAGTTGTTGGCAGCAAAGTGGTTGATTACATTGAGGGTGCTCCCCTTTGTAAAAGATGGAAGTCTCTTATTGCCCCTATGGCTGTGTTAAGTAAGTCTTGTATGGATCTGCAAGTTGAATTGGCTAAATGGCATGTCATTGGTCCGGAGGAGGAAGATAGATTGGTATGGGGCGACACTGGCTCTGGTCAAGTTACTGTTCGGGATGCTTTTCTAAAATATTTCTGCAACAAGACGAAGGCGGAGGAGGTTGACAGTAAAATGTGGTTCAAACAAGGAATTCCTAAGTTGAATGCTTTTTTTTGGATTGCCTGGAAGGGCAGGGCTCTCACTTGGGATAGGTTGAGATCATTTGGTCATTGTGGGCCTTCGAGATGTGTGATGTGTGAGAGTGCTGAAGAAGATAACAATCATCTGTTCCTTCATTGTAGTTTTGCTAGCTACTTGTGGTCATGCTTCCTCTCTAGATGGAGTTTATCTTGGGTCATCGCAAAGGATATCCCAAGGATGCTGAAAAGTTGGGTTCTCAAAGTTAGTAGCCCAAGTTTGAAGCTCATTTGGTATGCTGCCCCAGCTATTATTGTGTGGAATCTTTGGATTGAAAGAAATAGGCGCATTTTTCAGCAGTCATGGAGGTCAAAAGATAGAGTTTGGGACTTAGTGGAAACCACGATTGGTGAGCTCGGTGAGATGCATTGGGGCAACAATTGGTCAATCAAAGCTCATGAGTCTGTTTGGGGGATTGCTTGGCCTCGTTTTAGATGGTTGGATTATCTTCCTTCTCATACTATCTCCCGCTCGTGCCATGTTTTGTGGCGCTCTCCTGAGGGCGACTGGTTGAAGCTCAATTTTGATGGTGCTTCCAAGTTCAATCCTGGTGTTGCTGGTGGTGGTGGTATTTTTAGAGACTGCAATGGTCAACCTGTTGGTATGTATGCTTTAGCCTGTGGGGTTGAGTCTAATAATCTAGCTGAGGCGAGAGCTCTTTTGTGGGGTCTGTTGATTGCTAGGGAGAAGGGATGGAAGAAGCTGTGGGTGGAAGGGGACTCAAGGTTGATCATCGAAGCCTTGAAAGGAAGAGAAACTCAGAATTGGAAGCTGGGGGTCATTATAAAGCGAGCAAAGTGGGTGATCAATGCGTTTGATGAGGTGAAGTTGTCACACATCAAACGTGCTAGGAATCGTGTGGCTGATTGGGCTGCTAATACAGGTGTAGCTATGCAGAGTGAGGCTGGGGTCTACGTCAAATCTTGGTGGAGTAACTTCCCTTTTGAGGCTGTCAGATTAATGCAAGAGGATATTAAGGAGCACCCCCCTGACTAATGGCATCTTCTGTTGTTGTTCGGGCAATACTTCCTGTGTGAATGGTGTATTTTTTGTATGATAGTTGTTTGCCACATTTTGGTTGTTCCTCTTTGTTGCTTTACGATTCCTGGACCTAAACCAGGTTTTTATTATCCAAAAAAAAAAAAAAACAAGATATTTATTTGGAAATTTTTTATATAATAATATTATATAAAATAAGATATAAAAATAATATGTTAAATTACTTCACATAATTTTTTTTTTCTTAAATTTAGAAAATTAAGTATGAAAAAACTTTCTTAAGTTCACTGTAAGTTTCTAAATTAATATACTTAAAATTCAAAAAATAAATAATAAAATAGAAATAAAATTAGTATGGAATGAAAAATAATTATAATTTTTTAAATTCTAAATTAATTTATTTAAAATTAGAAAATTAGAAAATTAAATAAAAAAAGGATATCCTAAATTCACTATTACACATAAAAAAATTGTTTCTTAATTAACTTATTTAAAACATAACGAATATTCAATATTTTTTGAAAATTTGATAAAATTTGAAAAAGAAAAAATAATTAATATTCTAAATATTATTCAAAATTAACATAAAATATGGAAATAAATATTATTAGTTTAAGGTTTTACTTACAAAAATATTACAACTTAAATAAGAGTTTTTCATAATAAATGCAAATCTAAAATTATAAAATTAAATACAATGAAACTATAATGAATTTATTATTACACATAAAAATAAAATTTTAAATTAATATTAGGGTTAGGGCTGGAAAAAGGGTTAGGGTTATATCTCAATTAGTCTTAGTGTTAGGGTTTGATTATGGCTAAGATTCAACTATGGTTAGGGTTATGATTCAATTGATGTTCAATTAGGGTTGGGGTTCAATTAGGATTATAGTTGATTAAGGGATATGAATCAATTAAGAATAGGATTCAATTAGGGTTAGGGTTCAAAAGGGTTTAATTAGGGTTAAAGTTAGAAAATTATAGGATAAAGCTTTGGATAAAGGTTAGGATTAGGGTTAGGGGGTTAGGACTTAACTAGGGTTAGGGTTAGGGTTCAATTAGGGTTAGGGCTCAATTAAGGTTAGGGATACAATTAATTTTAGGCTAGGGTAAGGGTTCAATTAGTGTTAGGTTTTAATAAGGTTTAGGACTCAATTAGTATTACAATTAGAATTAGGGCCGCCATTAGAATTAGGGTTAGGGTTCGTATGAACCTATTGGTTTGACCGAACCCATTAGGGGTTTGCTAGAACCTAGGTTTGGGCGAACCCATTAGGGGTTCACTAGAACCTAGGTTCGGGCGAACCCTCCTAATAATTTCTTGCCAAAAAATCCATCAAAACCCCTTATAGAAGGGGGGTTCGAATGAACCCCTAGGGGTTCGTTCAAACTCCCCCTTTATTCCTCTAAGTTCGGCTCAAACCCCCTTTATTCCTCATCCCCTCCCTAAGACACAAAAAAACCTAAATTTTGGCACTTCAGAGCTTGGGTTGAGGATGAAAATGGAGGAACCTTCACAAACCCAACTTGAATTAGGTAGTCCTCAGAATGAGCTATCCAATGAATATAATTTTAATATGTCTTGGTTTTATTATGTATTTTTTTTTTAGTTTTATTAAACATAGGTTTTCATCAAAAATGAAGGTCTCTGCTCAAGCATTAATTTGGAAAAATAACAAATTATCAAAAAATATATATATATATGAGTAGTAACTAGATATTGAAGTCCTTGATCCAACAAAAAATAAAATTGAATTTCTTTGATATATGTACAAAAAAAAAGCTATAATGCTATAATGGTCGCATCTATGTCTAAATTGTAATTGATTTGACTTCTCAAACTCTGATTAAAAAAAAAAAAAATTCAATAAAAAATTGTCTAACCAAGTGGAAGCACTAGATATCATAGTTACAAATCTAAATTCAAAATAATTCAAATTTTATCCTTCATGGAAAAAAAGTTAGGCATTATACGGTTGCGTCACTTTTTCAAAATGTTGTTTTTTGAAAATACTAGTTTTTGTGGGAGATGGAAAAGAAGTGCAATCTGATTCCAAGAATTTTTAAAAAAATATTTTTAGAATCTATAGACAAAATGTGACGAGACTCTAGTTTTCATCATCTTCAAATTCTTCATGGTTTAGCCGCTATAGGTGCCTGAATGTGAAGATTTAGTTTTAAAAAAAAAATTCAATGTCCAATTTTGCCAAAAATTGTAAACCACTATTGTGGGATCACCCATTAGTATTAAATTTATAATTATGAATAGAGTTTGAATTATGGCTAGGGTTAGAATTAGAATTAAGGTTATAGTTAAGGTTAGAATTAGAATTAAGATAAGCTTTTGGGTTAGAATTCAATTAGGGTTAGGTTTAAGGTTATGATTAAAATTTAATTAGGGTTAGGGTTCAATTGGAGCTAGGATTCAATTAGGGTTCTAAGATAAATCTTGGAGTCAACATTAGGGTTAGAATTAGGGTTAGGGTTTGAGTTATGGTTTGGGTTTAATTAGGGTTACAGTTCAATTATGGTTAGGGTTAGGATAAGTTTCAATAAGGGTTGTGGTTAACTTTAGGGTTATAAGATAGAACATGGGGTAAAGTTTAGGGTTGGGGTTGGGGTTAGGGTTGGAATTTAAGTAGGGTTAGGTTATAGTTCAATTAGAGTTCAAAAAAATTAGGGTTAGGGTTAGGGTTAATGTTAGGTTAGGGTAATAGTTCAACTAGGGATTTAGGGTTAGGGTTAGGATTATGGTTCAACATTAGGGTTAGGGTTACGATTATGCTTCAATTAGGACTTGGATTAGGAGCTACAAGTTAATATTAGGGTTAGGGTTGGAGATTAATTAATATTAGGGTTATGGTTTTATTATGGTTAAGATTCTACTATGGTTAGGTTAGAATTGAATCGATGTTTAAAATTAGGGTTAGGGTTCTAGGATAAAGATTGGGATCAAGGTAAGAGTTGGGGTTAGAATATAGCTAGGATTAGGGTTAGGGTTACAATTATGGTAAGGGTTAATATTCAATTAGAATTTAATTAGCATTAAGATCGGGGTTTATATTCAATTAGGATTAGGGTTCAACTAGGGTTAAGGTTAGGTTAGGGTTATAGGATAAATCTTTGGGCAAAGGTTGGGGTTAGGGTTCAGTTAATTTTAGGAAAAATAGGGATAGGGCTAGGATTAATTTTAGGCTAGGGTAAGGGTTCAAGTAGGGTTAGGTTTTAATAAGGGTTAGGGTTATGGTTCAATTAGTATTATAATTAAAATTAGGGTCACCATTAAAATTAGGGTTAGTATTAAAATTATAATTATGAATAGAGTTAAAATTATTGGTAGGGTTATAGTTAGGGTTAGGGTAGAATTAAGATAAGTGTTTGGGTTGGAATTCAATTAAGGTTAGGTTTAAATATAGGATTAAAAAATAATTAGGGTTAAAGTTGAATTAGGGTTCTAAGATAAATCTTGGGGTTAGCATTAGGGAAAAGGTTGGGGTTAGGGTTAGGGTTAAATTAGAGTTAAGGTTTTAAAATAAATTTTAGGGTCAAAATTAGGGTTAGGATTCAATTAGGGTTTCAGTTGTGGTTTGGGTTTCATTAGGATTATAGTTCAATTATGATTAGTATTAGGATAGGGTTAAATTCTAGGGTTATGGTATAATTAGGGTTAGGGTTTAGTTAGGGTCCAATTATGGTTAGGGTACAACTACTGTTAAGGTTTAATTAGAGTTGGGATTAGGATTTGAGTTTAATTAAGGTTAGATATAGAGTTAGGATTAGGGTTAGGGTTTAATTAGTGATAGGGTAATGGTTATGGCTTAATTTAGGTTAGAGTTATGGCTCAATTAGGTTTATACAATAAATATTTAGGATAGGGTTCTAGGATAAAACTTGGGATTCTTGTTAGATTAGGGTTAGGGCTCAATTAGTATTAGGGTTAAGATTTGTGTTAGTATTAAATTAGGGTTAGGGTACAATTAGGCTTATGGTTGAATTAGGATTTAATTAGGGTTAGTGTTAGGGTTAGGATTCAATTAAAATTAGGGCTCAATTGGGGGTTTATTTATGTTTTTGGTTTAATTTGGGTTAGGGTAAAATTAGGGTTCAGTTAGTTTTAGGGTTAGGATTACTATTGGGGTTAGTGTTAGTGTTAGTATTAAATTAGTGTTAAGGTTTAATTAGGGTTATATTTCAATTATGGTTAGTGTTAAAGTTCACTTAGAGTTTAATTAAGGTTTAGTTAGGGTTAGGGTTAGGTTTCAATTAGGGTCAGGGTTAGGGTTAAAGTTAGTATTAGCAATAGGTTAGGATTAACATTGTGATTCATCTAGGGTTAGGGTTAGTAATATGATTATTTATGGTTAGGGTTATTAGGATTATAGTTAATGTTAAGCTAGAGGAAAGGTTCAACTAGAGTTGGGTTTTAATTAGGATTAGGGTTAGGGTTCACTAAGTAGTATAATTAGAATTAGGGTTTCCATTACAATTAGGGTTTATGTTAGAATTATAATTATGAATAGAGTTAGAATTATTGCTAGGGTTAGAATTACAATTAGGGTTATAAGGATAGGGTCAAATTTAAGATAAGGGTTAAGGTTAGAACTCAATTAGGGTTAGGGTTCAATTAGGGGTAGGGTTCATTTATGATTTTAGGATAAATCTTGGGGTTAGCATTAGTATGAATGTTGGGGTGAGGGTTATGGTTACGGTTAGAATTATAGTTTAATTAGGGTTAGGGTTACAATTCAAATAAGGTTAAGGTTTAATTAGGGTTATAAATCGATAAAGATTCAATAATTATAACTCTAACCCTAATTCTAATTTTATCTCCAACACTAACTCTAACCTTAATCTTAACCATAATCTTGACCTCAACCTTAACCCCAACCCTAACTCTAATCATGTCACTAACACTAATTCTAATTATAATCCTAGCCATAATTCAAACCTTAAACTTATCACTAAACCTAAACCTAACTCTTAACACTAATTGTAACCCTAACCCTATCCCCAACTGTAATCTCAAACCCTAACACTAATCATAACCCTAAACCTATTCATAATGTTGGCCAAAGGAGGCATTACAACTTCACTACCAATGGGAAGAGTAATACCTCTGCTGGATCGGCCATGAGAATCTGCCAGGGACATAAGAGTGCTACACAAACGTCTACGTGCTGCACGGACGTCCCCGACAGAAACGCCTCCATCGACACACAAAATAGGCTCCACGTTGACCGCCAATAGCGGGATTAAGTAAATTTAAGCCTCCCACTTTGGTTTTCTAAAGTGTATAAAGGCAAAAAGAGGAATTGCACCTAGGGTGCAAATTCATTCTTATACAATTATAAAATCATATATATTAATAGGTGAAGCCACAAAGTGGTTTACAATTGAAGTGAGGAAGGAAAACTCACAAAAAATGAATGCATGGTAAAAATTGATTTTAGGGTTCAGATAAACCTGATTGGTTCGACCAAACTTTCAATTAGGGGTTCGGTAGAACCTAGGTTCAGCCGAACCCTCTTAACACTTTCCCGCCAAAAAAGCCATCAAAACCCCTTATAGAAGGGGGGTTCGAATGAACCCTGGTTCGAGCGAGCCCCTAGTGGTTCGCTCAAACCCCTAGGGGTTCGTTCGAACCCCCTTTATTCCTCATCTCCCCGACAAAAACCTTTGAATTTTGCACTTCAAAGAGTCTCTATTGAGGATGAAAGTGGAGGAATATTCACAAACCTAACCGAATCGTATTCCTCATAACAAGCTATCCAATGAATATAATTTTAATATATTTTGGTTTTGTTATGTATTTGTTTTTTAAGTTTTATTAAGCATAGGTTTTTCATCGAAAATGAATTTCTTTGTTCTTCACATGTGAAAAAAGAGAAGATTATCAAAAAAAAAAATTGAAAAATATGAGTGCACCAGATATTGAAGTCCTTGATCCAACAAAAAAAAAAAATTGAATTTCGATACATACAAAAAAAGTTATGTATTATACAGTCCGCCTATGTCTGAATTGTAATTGGTTCGACTTTGAAACTTGATTAAAGAAAAAATATTCAATAAAAAAACTATCTAACCAAGTGGAAGCACTAGATATCAGAGTTACTTAATTTAAATTGAAAGAATTAGAATTTTATTTTTCATGGAAAAAAAGAGTTATAAGCAAGCATAACGGGCAGGCGCTACTCTTTAAAAATGTTGTTTTTTGAAAACCAATTCTTGTGGGAGATGGAAAAAGAAGTGAAATTTGATTCCAAAAATTTGAATTTTTTTAGAATTTACAGACAAAATGTGACGAGACTCTAGTTTGAATCATCTTCAAATTCTTCACGGTTTAGCCGCTATAGGTGCCCGAATGTGAAGATTTAGTTTAAAAAAATAATTTCAATGTCCAGTTTGGCCAAAAATTGTAAACCACTATTGTGGGATCACCCTAATATAAAACAATGATAATTATACTAATAAATGTCAAAATTTTAAATTTACTATTACATTTCATAATAATTTTCTAAATTCATATTAAAAATATTAAAAATAATTTTATTAAAAATATTTTAAAAGTTAAAATCAATTATATTTATCTTTGAAAAAAAAATTAAAATTGAAAAAAAGTGATCAAGTCATATAAAAAACTCTCATAAAACTAGAGCCTTTGAATTTCCGGCTACCCTCTTCAACTTCTTGCCCCTTTTTCCTCCTCTCCTTCTTTCATTCTTGACAAGCATGGAATTTGACGGCCACCCCTACCTATCATATGAAAATTTTGTGACAGTTTGTTCATTTAAATGACTGTCACTTTACATTTTATGAAAAAATTTAACTATCAAAAAAATATTTAATTTATATTTTTTATATAAAATATTTTATATTAAAACATTATATTACACAATATGATTGTTATGTTATTGTTCATATGGATATCCTATATATATTATTAAAAAAATGTAAAATTAGAAAATATTGATAATTAGAAATAAATCTAAAAATCTTAAATTTACTATTAATTGTAACAAGAAGTAAATCTTGTTAAAATATTCAAAAAGTTAAAAAATAATTATTTTCTATTTTGAAAAGATTTCAAATTAGTTTATATTTTTATAATAAGTATTATAGATCATTATAAAGCAATGATAACTATTAGTAAAAATGTCAAAATCTTTAAAAAATTAGAAAGAACTATATTTAATCTTTGAAAAGATTCTATTTACAATAGATTTTGAATTAATAAATATATTATAATAAATTAAATATAAGAATTATTCCAGTTCTAAACTAATTTATTTTTTAATCATAAACATTTTTTATATATGCCTACAATAAATTTTTAGGGTTTAATAATAATTTTAAGTGTAATGGTTATATAAAAATATAAGTCAAATGATACCATCTAATAAATATTCCATCTTATTAAACAAATAATCAAATATTTATGTTCTTTCAGTACATTTACCATAAGATGGAATATTTTTAGAAGTCAATCTAAACTCTGCAAAAATATTCCATCTTATGGTAAATGTACTTGCTATGACTTTATAAAAAACAGAGTAATTAATAGAGAAACAAAGCAACAGTAAACAGATAGGAATAGCTTATTAATGCATTCAATCTTTAGGCGAGGAACTCAACCCTGATGAATAACATAATACACTTGCTCGCTGTATTGACTCTATTTTGAAAATAATATGACCACATCTTATTGTAGAATAATCAAATCTTAGGGTTGAAGAAGGTCCCAAAGGTTTGGTTTGTTTGCTGATAAAAGTGGCATTGTAGCTATGTTCCAGCACTTGAATGACTTGCCTTGTGTGAACTCTTGGGTCCAAATTACATGTTTGGTCTGGATATTGGTTGAATACGGCAGCTTCATGCTCTATAATTGTAATTTGGACTTCCAAGCATATTTGATGGCAGTGGATTTCTCATCAGGATTGCTTATTGGCATTTGCTAATGATTAACATTACCAAATTTGAAGAGATATGTAACTAACTCAATTATCCAGACCCTACTGGCATCTTCCTACAATGATGGTGGTACAAAGACCTTAACTATGCCCCAAAGAGGCTCAAATAAACCCTCCAAAGAGGAAATTGATCCTCTTGAAACACTAAAACATACACATGCAATGAGGTTTGTTTATTTATTCTAGCTACCTCTCTGAAATATTCTTCTTCATCCTTCTATTCAAATGTATCCAACAACCTCTGGCTGAAATCTTGAAATATTTGCACAAGATCATGTCCTAGTGTGATGAGACCATTATGCCACCAATAATATACTACACCTTCCAAGTGCAAGGTAGCAACCTGAATTGCATCCTCTTCCATCGTGGGGTTGAGTGTAAAATATGTTTGCAGTTTTTGCAACCAAGCCCTACAAAAGATCCTGTTTGTACCATCAAATGTGGATACAATTGATTTATTTACTTTATGCTTCAATTCCTTTCTGTTATCAGCTTGATTATTTCTCTAGTTCATCCTTTGCAGTTTGCACCCCTTTCCCACTAAACTCTAAATACCTGTCAAATGATATAGCTGCTTTGAAATCGTCGATCTTTCCTTTGTGTTCTCCAAATAAACCGTCAAGCTCCTCTGTAGAAGAATTTTTTGTTCTGCTCTTTCTTCCATCAGTACAAATTGGGACTAAGATGGAGGAGTTTGCATGAATGAATGCCAACAACTGCAATGATAAACAGTATTTAGGGGTTACAGTTATGAACTGTCAAGTTTTCTTTAATACATATACTTCACAGATATGAATTAGGACAATGTATCCGTCCTATCTCTGATATAAAGCAACAGATCTGTCTTTTTAACAGAATACCAATCTGAGAATCAATAAGGTGATACAATCATTATCCTTGATACATCATTTTTCATTACAATTTGGAACCTTAAACAGTATTTAGGGGTTAGAGTTATGAACTGTCAAGATTTCTTTAATACATATACTTCACAGAATTAGGACAATGTATCAGTCCTATCTCTGATATAAAGCAACAGATCTATCTTTTTAATAGAATACCAATCTGAGAATCAATAAGGTGATACAATCATTATCCTTAATACATCATTTTGCATCATTGACTATCATCCATGCATAAGATGTCAGCATTATCCTTGAGCAGATTGAAGCATGCAGCAAAATGAGTTATCTTCAACAGCCCTCTAATCCAGTCTCTAATATTCTTGGCAAAGATAGGGGTGCTCGTTGGGCAACTGAGTTCCAATATAGGAGCAAAACCATCCAACCCCCAACCCAAAGCTAGTGGAACGAGTCATGGCATTCAGAAATCCATTACCAGGTTATCACAAGCAAATCTCATACCACAAGTCATTTTGAGGTATTACTGGCTTCCTGGCTCGTCAAGACAGTTATGGAATTCATACTCCATGTGCGGTGTTATTTAAATCTTTCATTTTTGTAATTGTGAGTGGATGTGTGCACTACAGTTTCTGCCAATAGTAAATAGCTGGCAGATACATAGGTTATATACAAGTCTGTATGTACAAGTGAAGCTTTGTGTTTACAAGGTCAAGCTTTGTAATTCATAGCAGATTCTTTTGTCAAAGGCATCTTTGATGAGGCATGATGTGAGTTATCTAATTATGTTAAATTGGTATCTTCCTCACAGTTGGTTGCTGCAATCTCAACCACAGACTGGCTACTTCCAATAGCACTATTCTCAGTTGTTGTGATATCAATATTGGACATCTCAACTTCCACATCACTTGGATCCGTTAATCCCACGCCCTATTTTGGGTTCAATGCCGCAATTTGTTTTTGCTTTTGTTTTTCTTGATCCTGGTCTGTCTCAAAATTCAAGAGAGATGTGCCATTTCCTGTTTTCAATCCGGCAGTCGCAATCATTAAGTGGTTTGCTTCTAATGTGTTCATATACTTAGTATCATTACAGTGCTTAGTTGTCATCATGTCGATGGTCGACCCATTTGCTTCTAAATGACCCTTCAATTCTCCATCTGATACCAATTTTGTGTCAATGTTTTGCTTATTTGCCCTGACATCAATGGTAGAGACTTTGAATTCCACATTGACAGGATCATTCACTTCTATGTCTTGTGGTAAGTTTGACGACATCCTTTTCTCTTCCTCTTGAGAATTCCCACCCTCAAATCTACAAGGAAAATTATCTACCATTGTTATAGCTTTAGAGTCACACTGGTTCATTTCTAAATTTGAAGTTAGCTTTGTGCCATTCCTCTCCTTAAATGTCATAACAGAATTGGTCGACCTTTCTATTTCTACACAATCCACATCATTTTGTTTTACATCCAGTTTCAAATTCAACAACCTCTCTTGCTATTTCTCATGCTGCATACCCTTAAATTTGGAAACAGAGAATGGGGCATGCTTTGTTGGCATAATCTCAAGTTTTGACTGGTCAATCTCTGCAGCTGTATTTAAAATTGCATGCTTATTTGCTATGATATCTATAATAGATAAATCTTCTATCATTGCAAGATCCTTTTGTAGTGTGTCTGGTCTAGGACTCACAAGCAATTTCCCATGCTGTTTCTGCTGCTTTCCATCAAAACTAGAAAGAGATAACTCACATTTTGGTTTGATTTTACTATCTTTGAGGGGTTTTTTTGTCTCATCTGATTGGACACATGAATTCATTTCTACTTCTTGAGTTGCTTCAGTCACATTATTATGTTTAGTTGCAATAATCTCAGTGCCCGACATTTCAAAATCCATGTTGACGTGATTTTGCCCCATACAGCATGCCAAGTCCACTGGTGTACCTTTTTTATCCTGTTGTTGGTGCTCTTCACAATTATGAATATGTGAGTTATCTGATAATCTCAAATGGTTATCTTCCTCGGAGTTAGGTGCTGCAATCTCAACTGTAGACTGGCTACTTTCAATAGCATTATTCTCAGTTGTTGTGATGTCAATATTACATGTCTCACCTTCCATGACACTTGGATCCTTTAATCCCATCCCACATCCCAGGTTCAATGCCACAATTTCTTTTTATTTTTCTTGAGTCTGGCCTGTCTCAAAATTCAAGAGAGATGTGTCACTTTGTGTTTTCAATCTGGCAGTTGCAGTCATAGATTGGTTTCCTTCTAATGTAGTCACATATCCAGTACCATTACAGTGCTTAGTTGTCATGATGTCAGTGGTAGACCCATGCATTTCTAAATAAACAGATTTCTTTGGCTCCATACCCACTTATGTATCTGACAATTTCCTTGTTTGTTTTTGTTGTTGCTCTGCCTCAAATTTGATTGAAGAACAGTTTTCTACTTCCATTGATTCTGTATTAGTGTTTTTCTCAGTAGCTACAGTCTCAATGAGAGACTGTTTAATTTTGACATCTGACATTACTTTAGTGTTCTTACTACACTCAGTTGCAATGGTATCAATGCAACACCCATCCACTTCTTTGTCAACAAGACTATTGGGTTCCAATTTCCACTGCAACTCTTTAAAAGAGATACCAGGCTGAACCTCTGATAATTTTTCAGCTAGCAT
>VDFB02178846.1:0-11382 GCA_007258455.2 Sequoia sempervirens
TTACCAAGATGTTGCACAAGATTGGAGGATATTAAGGATGAAAGAGACCAAAAAATAGCAAAATAAAATGAGATACAAATATGCAAGCCATGGAAGATGTGAAAATTCAATCCATCAAGGACCTTGATAATGAAATTGAGCAAGACAACAAGTCTTTTGAGTATTATAAGACCAAGTTTTGTGAGCTTCAAGAAAAAGTTAGCAAGATGGACAAAGTGTTCAATAGGATGACTTCAATCACTCTACGAACCATGAGAAGGGAAATATTTGGAATGGTAAATGGCCCAAGGAAAATTCAAGAAGGGTAGAGGAAAGAAGAATTCCTCTCCAAGATGTAGAGATACAGCTAGAGGATAAAACAGAGTAGGATGCTTGAGGTGAGGATATGGAGTGGTATGGAATGAGACTTTATATGCATTCCCAAAAACTAGTTAGGGTTTGTTGTCTCTTTTCCTTTTAGCACTACTTATTGCTTGGTCCTTGTTGGGTCTCGTGTCGTAGTGCTTATCATGTTTATGTTTATCTATTTATTAGAGACTTTATACTCTCTTGGTGATGATTGTGTCTTGAATAGCCAACCTTTTCTTTGTTTTAGTTATGGTGTTAGTCCATTTTTTTGGTGTGGTTGTTTTACTATTGCTATTCTATTGGTTTTGAAGCTTGATCTTTGTTTTTTGTTTGGGTTCAAGGGCCATTTCCCCTAATTTTTTAATCAAAAAAAGGGGCACATAAACACACACTTATCCTTAATAGAGTTGCAACCATTTTTGAATAGGGATAGGAGTTTGTGAGCTCAAATTTGAGTCTTGTTCCCATTGTAAAAGATAAAAATATTATATTCAATTTGAGATCTTTTTAAATATCATAATTTATTTGTCTCCTTAATTAAGAATAGAAATGATGTTAACCTTGCAAAGAAAACTATCATTAGATGAGCTACTATGAGGCTGTCTTCTAAATTTCTAATTTTGAATTATGCACAATATAGGTGTTGTGTCAATACAATGGGAAATACTATAATTATTTAATTTAAAACATTCATTAAAAAAACTTATATAGTTTATGTTAAATATCAAGTGAAATTAAGTTTCCAACTTGAAGTTATACCCTTACCTTTTTGTTTTTTTATGTCTTTAGAAATATAGCTTGTGATTTAATGAATCATCTATAAATTTTAAATAATATGGCTAATTCAAACACCTAACCTTGTGAATGATTCTTTTTATTTTATTTTATTTTATTTTAAAAAGAAGGGGTAAAATTTTTATTCAATTAGAACCAAAGTACAAAGCAAAGGCCAAAGGCCCAGCAAAAAGAACACCACTAGCCCAACCGGCAACACCACTACCTATTCATGTCCTCCACTAATACCCTCTCCAGGGTCTCAAGATAATTAGAAGAGAGCTCTTCCTTTCCACTGATATCCCAACCATCCACATTCTCAGAGGCCCACTTCGCTAGACAATCAGCTGCTTTGTTCCACTCTCTAGGGATATGACAAAAGGAGACAGAGTCCAAGGAGCTGCAAAGACTCAAAATCTGTCTGCCCACAGAAGCCAATTGCCAACTAACATCATCCAACCTTTGGTTGTTCAACAAATCCACAACAATCTGAGAATCCGACTCACAAATGATCTTCCTCCAGCCTAAAGAGCAACCACGTTCAACAGCAATCTTAATAGCAAGGGCCTCCATCAAATTATTAGAATGCTTCCCTTTGTAACTAGAGAAGACAAAAACCACCTCACCATCATTACCCCTACCAATACCCCCCACACCAGCATGACCAGGATTCCCACGAGAAGAACCATCAGTATTAATCTTTAGGACCCCCACCGGGGGAGGCATCCACTTCCCATCATGACAAACTCGTTTCCGAACCTGACGGGGCCTTCTACCAGCAAAGCAACCCTGGCTGCTCTCCCCCAAGCTCAAATTCTGCACAATATCAAGATCACCAGGATCAAGATTTTTAGACATGTCACACTTAGCCGAAATAGTCTCCTGAATCCTGCTAATTATCTTCTTCCACAATTGAAGATTTCCAAGATTGGAACCACAAAAAACTCTACGGTTCCTCTCCAACCAAAGGTTCCAAAGAATGAAAATAGGCCCAATAGACCAGGCCACCTGAAGGAAAGGAGTCTTTGCTGGTGGTCTACCCAAACTTTCCCAAAAGTCAATCAAGGAGGTAGCATGAATACACCCATGATGCCAAGCTTCCCACCATCTGTGCCATAACTCTCTAGAGTAAGGGCAAAGAAAGAACAAGTGGGAGGTACACTCCTCACTGTGAGAACAAAGAAGGCAAATAGAGGGTCCCTGAAAGCCACGTTTGCGAAGATTTTCCCAAGTGAGGCACTTCCTCTGAGCAACCAACCATAAGAAAAAATTGCATTTGGGCCAAGAGAAGTTGTCCCAAACCTTCTTCCACCAGTGCACCTCAGCAGGACCAAATAAGTTCCTGTCAAGCATAGCATAGCCTTGGGCAACAGTAAATTTACCTTTTGGACTAGGATTCCAAGCCAGAACATCCCTCCCATCAAGGGAGCTGCAAAGCCTAGCCTCCAAAACTCTAGAAAGAACAACACGATCCTCATCAGAACCACCCACGGGCCACTCCTGTGGGTCCTTCCAACAAGCCACCACTGCCTGCCCAATACGCTTGACAGTTTTAAAATGCTCCACCTTAATCCACCCGGCCTCAGAAAAAATATGGCAAAGAGGCTGAAGCTGAGGAAAACTAGAGAGAATGGGAGGGTGGCCATCCCAAGAGTCCTGCCAAAACAAAACATCAGAGCCTCTATTACAGATCCAAAAGAGGCCCTCCTTAATCAGCTGAGCACCCTTCTTAAGGGTATCCCAAATACAAGAACCTTTACCCAGCAAAGGAAGGTGTGGCACATCGAGGCAATCAGCACCAGGTAGATACTTGTGGGTTAGAATCTTAGCCCAATCCTGATCTTGATTGTTACACCACCTCCAATACAGCTTGGCAGCCAAGGCAGTGACAGCAAGAGCCATAGACCTAAGACCAAGGCCCCCAGCATGCTTCGGCCTGCAAACAGACTCCCACTTGACCAAGCTCCATTTTGAGGAAAGAAGGTTGCCAGACCAGAGAAATTGCCGAGACAAAGCATCAAATTCCCGCACAAAGGTGGACGGGGGAACTTGCACACAACACCTATAAATGGGGAGAGACTGCACTACAGTCTTAAGAAGAATCACTCTCCCAGCAGAAGATAGCCATCTGTAAGTCCAATGGCTCACCCTACTTCAAAATTTATCCAAAATTCCCTGCCAATAATCTCTTCGCTGTCCTCCCAAAGCCAAAGGGATCCCTAGGTACATCAAGGGAAGAGAACCGATCTGAAATCTAAGGATCCTAGCAATCCTGCTCTGAATAAGCCGAGGAGTATTAAAAAAGTAAATGGAAGATTTATCATCATTAATACACTGACCAGACGCCTTCAGATAGATGTCTAAGGCACGCCTGAAGTTCACCGCCTCACTAATTCTAGCCAAGCCCATTAGCCCAGTATCATCCACAAACTGGAGATGAGAGTAGGGAGGGAGAAGGTTGTTCCAGCTCCAACCATGGATAAGACCCTGTCTCACCTGAGATTTAATAAATCTTCCAAGACCCTCTGCCATGATAATGAATAAGTAGGGGGATAAAGGATCCCCTTGCCGGAGTCCCCGAGAAGCACTGAACAAATCTGAAGGTTCGCCATTAATGAGAACAGAGAATGAGGCAGAGGTCACACAACTCAGAACCCAGTTCACCCATTCCTCAGCAAAGCCAAAAGCCAGGAGAGTTTTCTGTAAGAACTCCCAGCTCACCCGATCATAAGCTTTAGACATGTCAAGCTTAATAAACATAGCCCTCTCCTTAGAGTTAGCCATAGAATGGATAGCTTCCATGGCTATCACCACACCATCCAGAATTTGTCTCCCTTCAACAAAACCACCCTGCTCAGCCGAGATCAAAGAACTAAGGAGTGGTTTGAGTCTCTCAGCAATCAGTTTGGTGATGATCTTGTAAACAACGTTACATAACGCAATAGGCCTGAATTGAGCTAACCGGTCAGCTCCTTCCAACTTAGGTATGAGGGCCAAGAAGGTAGAATTCATAGACTTGAGCATTTGTTTGTTCCTAAGTGATTCCTGAACCACCTCCAGGAGATCAAACTTTATAATTTCCCAGAACTCTTGAAAAAACTCAATCGGAAACCCATCCGGACCAGGGGCCTTACCTTTTTTCATGTTAAAAACCACTTTCTCCAACTCAGGTAACAAGATAGGACATAAGAGAGTCCCATTCATCTCAGCAGAGACTAGGTGGGGAATACAATCCATGATGGCCTGCTCCTCAGCCCCAGCAACAAGATTCTCCTTAGCAAAGAGGTTTGAAAAATAATTGACTGCCTCCCTGGAAATATCGGCATAGGACGAGAGTTGAACCCCATCCTGAGAAACAAGAGAGGAGATAGAATTTCCATGTCTTCGAGCCTTTACTGAATTATGGAAGAATGCAGTGTTCCTATCCCCCTCCTGAAGCCAATCAATACGAGATTTCTGCTTCCAGAAGATCTCTTCCCGGAGTTCCCACTCTTCTAAACTCTTAAGGGCCAAGGACTCAGCCATACCAAGGGCAGAGGTCAACCCTTGATCCCGAATCTGACGAGTGATAGAATCCAACTTGGACTGGGCATCCAACTTCTGAGCTTGAAGGTTCCCAAAATGCTGTTTATTCCATCTCTTGAGCTTGAACTTCACATGTTGGAGCCTCTTACTAAAAGTAAACATGGCTGTCCCATGGGAAGGCATCCCCTCCTGCCACCAATCCCACATAAGATCATGCAACGACTGATCTCTTAACCACATCAACTGAAATTTGAAAGAGGGATTCTTGGTGACACCATAGACAGTGACTGAGAGCTTGATAGGCCAATGATCCGAGCCCCTCCAATCAAGAATTTCTGAACTGGTAATCAACCTACTATTCAACCAATAGCAGGAGACAAGAAATCTATCAAGCCTCTCTGAGATAGCCTCAGCACCACATCTCCTATTATTCCATGTAAAGACACCATTGGTTGGCTTCACATCAATGAGGTTCAAGGACCCAATCATATCCCTAAGTAAATTTGCAGAAGGGTCCAGCCTGGCTAAACCACCCCGTTTTTCATCCAATCCAGTAACAGCATTAAAATCACCAGCCATAATCCATGGAAGAAAAGGGTCCAAGGCACAGATGAATTGAATGTGGGCCCAGAGATTAGACTTACCCGATAGATCATTTGGAGCATAAATATTAGATAAAAGACATCTCTCTCTAGTCGCAAAGCAAGAGGCAACCAGAGAAATGGAAGACCGGCTAGACATCCACCATAAGGGGGAGACTTTCCTTGGGTTCCAGAAGCAAGCCACCCCCCCTGCATTATTCAGAGCACCCACCCCCTGCCAATTGCCTTGGGGCCAGATACGCGAAGCACAATTCGCCAAACCATCAACAGTAAGCTTGGTTTCCTGAATGAAAACCACATCAGGTGACTGCAATTCAATTAATCTACGAACAACCTTTTGTCTAGGGATGCTGTTCAACCCCCTTACATTCCAAGATAAAACAATCATTTATGAGGGTGGGAAAAATGGGAATCAATGGGTTTCACAGACCCAGACTCGACCAAAGTATCACCCATCATCTTAACCTTCTCTTGATCAGTTTTCCTTCCACTCTTTGACGGTTTATCAAGAGGCCCCTTCTTAAAGGCTTTCTGATGTAAACCTAAAACCAGAGGAGCTTTGTTACCCTTTACAGAATCAGAGGCCCCCTTAGGAGTAGGGGGATCATGGGCCACTACTACCGGGCCCTTCGAATCTGTGACCCCTGGAGAACCCCAAAATCCTGAGCTTGAGAAGGCAGATCCGTTGCCATCTGATCTACTTGGTGGACCTCTGAAGATAAAATCTGATCCTCTTTCCTTGCATTCTCATCCGGACCTTCATGCAACTCCTTGGCCCCAGAAGAGAGTTTAGCGGGAATACCTTCCTCCTGGACTAGATCATCAAGAATATCAAACTTGTTAAAAGTACCTTCATTCTGTCTATCTAGCCAAGTTTGCTTCTTTCCCTTGCCTCTGTTACGGGACTTTACTGGAATAAAACCCTCATTATCCACAGATTCATTAGACATCGGATCCTTTCCCTTGTCCCCCCTAGGAGGCCCAGAGGCAGCCAAGGGGGGGTTTAAATCTAGGGCATTTGCGGTGTAAATGACCATATTCATGACAAATTCTGCATCTAAAAGGTAGGGTCTCATAATCCAGCTGTTGGATCCAAGAAGAGGAACCCAAGCGGATTTCCATAGAGTCTGGTAACGGATTATTCAAATCAACTTCAACGCAAATGCGAGCAAAAGAAATTACCTTACGATCTTGAGTTTGTGAAGCAGATCCCACAGGTATTCCGAGCAGAAGAGAGATCGAGTGGAGAATATCCTCCCTCCAGAATTCCAACGGAAGCCTCGGCAAACGGACCCACACAGGAACTCGCGAGGGGATCTCTTCAGCGGAGTTGAAGCCCACGTGCCAAGGCTTGATGAATAGCCCAACCTGGTTAAAGAAATAAGGGCCACCTTCAAAAGCCCTATTCCTATCCGACATGCTTGAAAAAATAACCAAAAAGTAGTTATTAGCTGCCAAAATGATCTCCATGTCACCTTCAGGGTTCCAAACCCGATGTGCCCAGGAATCCAACACGGGTAGAGATAGACGAAGGCCCAAAAATTTGCAAATTAGTGCATGATTACACCAATAATCAACATCTTCAGAAACTTGTTCAGGTTGAATGACCAAAATCGGACGATCCTCAGATCTCTCCAGACATCCATTTACTTTTTTAATTCGTAACCTCCCTTGTGAAGAAGAAACGCCATCCCCAGATTGGGATTTACCCAGCTGATCCGTAACACCAGCATGCAACGAAGAAGATGGCTCCACCCTCTCCAAACCCCCATGAGAAGCCTGAGACAAGGACAAACCCCGATTCTCCATGGACCAAAAAGCATGAACCTCACAAAAAATAGAGAGAGAGAGGCGAGGCAAGAGGCCCACAGCCTCAGAACTGAACACCCTACCCACAGGAAAAACGCAGAACAGAAAACAGGAAATAGAAACCGTCAAAGATCAAAACAATGGTCGCACCCCCGGACCTATGCACCCCACCAGCAAAGACCCCCCAGTAGTGCATCTCACTCACCGAATGATTCTTATACCAATTGAAAATCAAAGTTTAAATTTTATCGATTAAACACAAAACTTTAACTTTAGAAAGGATAACCATACAAGACTTAGAGGAGATGAATAACACTGGTATCAAGTTGGCTTAGATAGAGCCCTTGGAAATGAGGAATAAGTTAGATATTTATGATTTCCTTAAAAAAAAATAAGATTATAATTTATCATGGATATGTTTTTGTCTAATGTTTCACGATAAATTGGATGTTAGAAACATTTCATGCAAATCACCTCATTATAACCTTAGATTAGATGAGTGTGTTATTATATGCTTGAGCAACAACTAGGAAGTAAGCCAAGTGGTTATTTTTAAAAATATTTGAACTAGATGATTGGTTATCTTATATGTTAGGTATTCTAAGAATTCAACCTTCTTTAGTTCACCTACTAAAATATCGAGGAAAATGGTTCTTGGATGAAATGTTTGAGGTTTCATATGTAAGATACCTAACCTAAATTAAGTATGCCCCATGATAGGATGTGTGGGTAGAGTTCCTATCAAACCAAAACATGTATTATCTCTCCTCACCTTCTAGGAAGTGTTCCTTCGTGATGTTGTATGTTCAATAACCTTAAGTTCACATACCAGAATATCATGACATCATGCAATAGGAAGAAGTTGTACCATTCAAAAGAAAATGTTGTTTGTATTATGAAGTACGAAAAGTGATCCTAGCTACAACTAGGATTAGTTTCTTTTCACCTAACTCCACATTTGACCATAAAAATAATTAGAGTTTTATGATTGGCTTGCTTCCACAAGGGAGGTCTATTCTTTTAGGTTTGTGTTCTTTTTTAGTTGTAAAGATGAAAAATTATATGTATTTTAACAAGCCTATTTGACATATACCCTAAATTGGAAAATGTAATTTATTGCACAAATAAAAATCAAAATTTTTGGAGCAATTATAGATCTAAGAAGGAGATACAAAAAGGAACCTACTATAAAAATTGTGCTTGAATTAAGAATTATGACAGGGGTGTGGGAAAGTTAGAACTAAGTTGCTACTTTCTCAAGATTCAAAAACTTTTAAAGGTATGTTACAATGCGGTTTATTTCGTGGATTGATCATGACAAAACTTTTAAATCTATCATGCACATATAAAAGAGGGTGAAAGGATGTGTTGTATAGGGGATTTCCTAAGTCAAACCCCATTTTAGTATTTCTACCTCCATATACATTAAATTGTGATGATCAAGAGGGCATGCCCTAAGTTTGGTAGAGGCAAGACAATAATAGTAATTAACTAAAATAAAATGAGAAATGATAATGTTACCTTTGTATGAAATCACTGATGAATTGATGCCACACCACAAGTTGTCACAAATGTTGATTAATGGATATTTTGATTGCTTGATAGACTCGTGAATGGTTAGTTCTGAAGACATGATGGATTGTTGTAGATAGCTTGTGGAGGACAACTCAATACATCTTCATCATAATTATATCCTAATAGCTTCTTTCTCATAATAACTTTCTTTTATTTCTTCTCTCTTCCTCCTAATGTTCAAATGAGGATACAAATTGTTTATATATGCACTTCAATTGACAGTTTTGGTTATGGGTTGACTTCTGATATTTTAATCCACCAAGGATAGACACTAAATCCACAAATTTAAATTAGGTTTCCTTTAAGGTGAAGGGCACTACCCCCCTAACTAGGCAATTTTTCCCCAAATTTGTCGAGGTGTTAGGGAATTTAATTTATTTTTATAATCTAGTCTGAAAATAAATAAATTATTATTATAATTAATGTTTTAGGAAAAATAGGGTGTCTATGTAGTATGAAATTGTCAAGGGTGACAATTTACAATGCTACGTGTATGTTGCCCAAATTGTGGGAATGCCAACACACATCATCATCAAGCATGCATGTTGTCTTTTCATGTAAGGCATGATATTAGATGAATATTTTAGTGTTTTAAAAAATAGTGGTTTAGTGTCTATATCTACATGCTATGTTATGGGTATGACACATTTTATTTCCATAAATATAAAATAAGTAACATTAAAAAATATTAAGTATTAAATAAATATTGAAGTATGCAAATTCTATTTAATGTTTCCACTTATAATAATTATTGCTTAACAAATTACTAATAATAATAATAAATGTTAAGAAAGTATAAACTATATCAAGTGATTCTTAATCTTATGATAAAGATGTTTGATTCTTAATATTAAGTGTGTTGCAAAATACTTAAATTTTTATGCTCCTAAATACTTAGATTGACTAAGTAAATCATTCATGAATTGAAATCATTTAATTATTAACCATCAATCAAACAAGTTACCATTACCCATAGACTTAATCAATGAATTAATTACAAGTGCAAATCAAACAAGTTACCATTACACATAGACTTGATCAATGAATTAATTACAAGTGCAATAATTTATCAACTTTGAAACCGCTCAATACTTAATTATTTGTACACCAAAATAACCACTTTATATTCGCTTCATACCAACTAATTTTTTTTAATGTAACTTAACTAGCAAGTCGATTACTAACTCAAAGCTAGTACCCTATCGATTTTTTGGAGGACAAGAAACTAGAAACCCTAAAAGGACCTTAAAATTTATCAAAAATACATATATGTAAACTGAGATGGACGTTCTATTATCCATGGTAAAAGAGAAAGAGGTCTTATACTAGAACTTCTCTGGCTCTTCTTCTTCTTAGAGCTTCTATCCAAGTCGAAGTTCCAGATCTAGTCCGTCACCTACTTCTGCCGCCTTAGTCTCCTCGACTTTAAATCTTGGTTGCTGATTCTCCCCAAACAATTCCTTGTAAAATTTGAATTGGGTCTTCCCAAAACTGTGTTTTACTCTCCTGGGTGTTGCTAAAGACCAAGGGACAGTGAAGGAAAACCCAGCCACCTGTTCAAATGGTGTAAATAACAATGGCAAAGTTGGCTGAGACGGCGAGCCAGCAGCGCGGTCATATGGTGTTGACTGCCTGAATAGCGCCCGTTCCTTGCGATGGACCCTCATGTGGCCACCCAGCGCTCGCCAACAACTGAAGCTTCCCTTGCAAATCACACACTCATAGAGTTTCCGGGTCAATGGATCCGAGACCTTAGCTTGAGCCATATGACCTGCAGCTACCCCAGTCTGGTCTCTCTTATTTTCAGCTTCTTGGCACGTGCAGTCGGCTGCTAATTGCAAACAAGAGTCAAACAAGAGTCTTATTTAAGGAGAAGTGAAAGAAGAGCAGAAGATCGTCTCGAGCGTATGAGCAGGAGAGAATGAACACTTGGGTTGCGGAGGAACGTTCATTTAAATCTCGGCCTTAGGTTTGGCCAAAAGGATCTGCTCCTCAGCAATTCACAACATGAAAGAATGAAGATACATTAACCATCAAAGTCAATGTTTACAATAGCAGAGTTAAAAGCATAATAAGATCTTTGGCTTCATCGACACCAATTCAGAATACCAACTAGTCCCAAAGAGTCCTAGCTTGACTCGTCCTCCAAAACTTTATCATCGAGGAGACATACAATCTCCTACAATCATAAACGAACAAACGACATAGCATGACGTACAATTCACTGCAGTATGAAACAAAAAAATACATTGTGACAAGATTTCGAGTTCGATATAGAGAGATAAAGTGTGTATATGTGTAATGTTATATATGAGTAGATAAATACTACAGACAAAAACGAACGTAAAAAATATATGACAAGATCTAGATATATACACTACAGACCAAAATGGACCGAAAAACAATTATATGACAAGATTGACATATACACTACAGACTAAAATGAACCAAACAAAATTTGTATGATAAAGATATATATATATATATATACTTATTCTAGAAGTTTTTAATATAAGAAAGGAAGGAAAGCAAAGATATGATTAATAGGACATGCTTGATTAAATATAAGTTGCATAAAAAGAACAATGTTTTTATGATTTGAAAAATCTAATTAATATATTTTTATAAAAGTTAAATTTAATATAATAAAAGGGGTTGGGGGCTAGCTGGATTGGCTAAAGCATCATGTTGCAAGCAAGAGGTCAGGAGGTCTAGTTTGCCCCCAAACCCATGGTACCAGAGGGCATGT
>VDFB02178847.1:0-17433 GCA_007258455.2 Sequoia sempervirens
AGTTAGGGGCAATGTCGACTAAGGTGGATCTCAGAATTCTTCCACTTGGTTCTTATGATGTAGTTTTGGGCATGGATTGGCTAAGCTCACATCGTGCTTTGATAGATTGCCGTCGTAAAGCAGTGCGGTGTGTGGATGATTTTGGTAAAGAGGTGGAAATTGTGGGTGTTCAGAGGCCTATTTCTTTGAGAATGATCTCAGCTATGCAGTTAAAAAGGTGTTTTCGTCAGGGTTGTCAGCTCTTTGCAGTGTCGGTTAGTGACCTTGAGTCTGAGGTTAGCCGTGAGGTGTCATTGAATAATTACCCTCTCCTTGCAGAGTTTTTTGATGTTTTTCCTAGTGAGATACTGGGTATGCCTCCTAAGCGGGAGGTGGACTTCAGGATAGATCTGGTGCCTGGAGCTGAGCCTATCTCTCGGGCTCCATATAGGATGACCACGCAGGAACTCCAAGAACTTCGTCTGTAATTGGAGGAATTGTTGGCTAAGGGGTTTATCCACCCTAGTGTTTCTCCTTGGGGAGCACCTGTGATCTTTGTCAAAAAGAAGGATGGTTCTCTCCGTCTTTGTATCGATTACAGACAATTGAACAAAGTAACAGTAAAGAATCGATATCCCCTTCCTAGGATTAATGACCCCTTTGATCTGATAAAAAGGGCAAAGGTATTTTCCAAGATCGACCTCAAATCAGGGTATCATCAGTTGTGGATAGCAGAGCCCGACATTCATAAAACTAGATTTCGCACTCGGTACGGACATTACAAGTTCACAATGATTTCGTTCGGGTTAACGAATGCACCTTCAGTCTTTATGAGTCTAATGAATGGGGTGTTTCGAACTTACTTGGATAGGTTCGTCCTCGTGTTTCTTGATGATATTTTGATCTATTCTAGGTCTATGGAGGAACATGAGGAGCACCTAAAGTGGGATTTCCAGTGCTTAAGGGACAACCAGTTATATGCCAACCTGGAAAAGTGTGACTTTTATAAGACTGAAGTTCAGTATTTGGGCCATGTGATTTCTGGTGAGGGAATTTCTGTTGATCCTGCTAAGATCTAGGCTATCATGGATTGGCCCGTGCCCACTAATGTCTCAAAAATTCACAGTTTCATGGGACTAGCTGGGTATTATCAGCAGTTCGTGCAAGGATTTTCAAGGATTGTGCATCCTATCACATCACTTCAGAGGAAAGGAAAGAAATTTCTTTGGTCAGAGTAGTGTCAACTAGCTTTCCAAACTCTTAAGGAAAAATTGACTAGTGCTCCAATTTTGGCAATGTCAGATCCTACAGGTGATTTCATGGTTTGTACTGATGCCTCTTTGGAAGGTCTTGGAGCCGTGTTGATGCAGGATGGGCGAGTGATTGCCTATGAATCTCAAAAACTAAAGGATCATGAACTCAATTATCCCACACATGACCTTGAGTTGGCCGTAGTCGTTAATGCTCTTGTGAGATGGAGACACTTCTTGTTAGGGCACCGGTTCGAGTTGCATACAGATCATCAGAGTTTATAGTACATCTTCACACAGCCGAATTTGAATGCAAGACAGAGGAGGTGGATGGAATTTTTGTGTGAATATGATTTTGAGGTGAAGTATATTCAGGGTAAGGAAAATGTGGTGGCTGACGCTCTGAGTCGACGCAGGCATGAGATTTCTACAATGACTCTTGAGGTGAATTTGAGGAGTCAGATTCGCGCAGCCCTTCCTTTAGATAGTTGGTATTCAGAGGTGAAAGCTGAGGTGGAGTCAGGCAGAGCTTTGGAAGGGAAATTTGCTAGTTACTCACTGGATTCGGATGGTGCTTTTCATTTCTCTGGATGGTTGTATGTACCTCCTTCAGTGGGTCTTCGTACCCTAATTTTGACAGAAGGTCATCGGGCACCTTACGCAGCGCATCCTGGAGTTAAGAAAATGTATGCGGATTTGCGTTCGCTTTATTTTTGGACAGGAATGAAGCGGGATATCGCCAACTTTGTGGCTTGATGTCTTGAATGTCAGAGAGTAAAGGCTAAACATCATCATCTAGCAGGGTTGCTGCAGCCTCACCTTGTTCTGGAATAGAAATGGGATGTTATTTCCATGGATTTCATTGTTGGGTTGCCTATGTCATCTAGACGACATGATGCTATTATGGTCACTGTCGACAGATTGACTAAGGTAGCTCATTTTTCTCCTGTTCGATCTTCGTATACGACATCTTATGTTGCTAGGGTGTTCATGGAGGATATAGTTAGATTGCATGGGATACCATAGAGGATCATTTCTGACAGAGATCCGATATTCACATCTGCATTGTGGACATCTTTGCAGCAGTCTTTGGGGACTAAGCTGAATTTCAGTTCTGCCTACCATCCTGAGACTGATGGTCAGATTGAGAGAGTTAACCAGGTGCTAGAGGATATGCTACGCATGTATGTCATGGACCAGCAATCACATTGGGAGGACTATCTGCACTTGGTCGAGTTTGCATATAACAATGGGTACCATAGTTCCATTGGTATGGCTCCTTTTTGACTTTAAACCTTAATTAAGATGCATACACTTAAACCTCCTTTGAGTTAGGATGGTTTGGAGGAATGGGGTGCTACTTGGTGAAATGCTTTAGAGAATATAGAACCTTGGTGGCTGATATTAGAACATCTTGTAGCTACTCAAGATAGACAAAAGTATCTTGCCTTTCCTTAGAGTTGATGGAAATTTAGTGGGTGACAGGGTGTTCCTTCCCGAGTGCACCAGCGGAGCAATGCGTTATGGAAAGGGTTTGTAACTTAGCCTCTTGTTCGGACCCGCTGAGGTGTTAAGAATGGATTGGACCCATAGGCCTTTACCTTGGCATACCGGTTTGTCTGGATCGCTGATATTTCACCATTTTCTATTCTTAAGTTCATATTTTCTGATGTTGCTCCATGTTCTTCGATTGGAATGCTCTTGAATTAGAGGATGGTAGCTAACTCTCGAACCCATGGCCTTCCTTACGGCGTTAGCTGACTACTATGAGGCGGGAGAGTGATGGGAGTAAATTGTTCGGTGGGACACGAATGGCTGAGGCTTAGGCTAACAGGAGGATACCTCATTATGAGGATTCTTATCATATCTTTACTATAACTTCGGTCAACCAAATTCTTGGGGAGGGATTACGTACCCTCATGGTGGCGCTTATTGTGGCATTCTCGTATTTGTTTGGCACATTGTGGTTTGGTGATACTATTGATGTTATGTTGTGGTAGCTTAGATTGTACTTAAATTATATTACTTTATGATGCCATGGATATTATGTGACAATTTTGATTCGTTGTTTTGATGGAGTTAATTGGAATGCAGTAGACTAGAAAATAGTGATTGATGATGTTGATGCGAATTAATGTAATTCTATAATGCAATAGATGATGATATGATTTGGTGAGGGGACAGGGTAGCATCACTCATTCGCGAGTGCCCTACTACACTGCAAATCCTTCTCACGATGCTTTGTAATTGATTATATGTATGTATGTTGTGTACCACCTTGTTGGATGCAGGCTTTGTAGGAATAAGACTCGATTCCACCTATTTCGATAGGACAGGGCGAGCATCGAACCAACCCGACGGTAGGAAGTTGAACAAAGATGACATGGAAGTAACTATGTCTCAAGATGTCAACCATCTTGTACCTTCTTGGTTTTGTGCATCTTGGTCATAGCCATTTTGTTGTTACGTTAGTCTTTGTATGTAACTGTGATTTTATGACTTATCTAATGTGGTGTATGGTTTTATGTTGTGATTTAAATAATTAAACAATTAATAAAATAAAGCATAAATTAATAAATAAATAAATGTTGTAGTTTGTTAAATTATTAGATTTATTTTGGAAGTCATTCAAATGGTTGATTCAATTATTTTAATTGGCATATGTTTAAGTAATAAATGTTTTATGGTGATGAAATATAAGATAAGGAAATAAATAAATAAAGAGTTAAATTATGTGGACTTGTATATATATTAAATATTTAATTGGTCAAATAAGATATGCCTGTAACAGAAGGAAAATTATGGGCATTCATTGCAACGAATGCATGATGAGGAAAAAAATTGAAATGCCAATGTATGTAAAAAGGCAACAGAAGGAATCTTGGGTTAACAATTATTTTTATTTATTTCCGGAGAAGTGACTTCTGGTATTCATGGGAAGAGGAAACGGAAGAGTTTTGCGGGGTGTTGATTTTACTTAAGGGATTTCTTTGTACGGGAAGACATTCTTCTTTTGGGAGGATTCTGTAACAGATTGGAGAAGGTTGAGCCTGAAGAGGATTCAGGATTTGTTGCTGAAAGAATTCGACAGTGGAGGATTTATCCTGTAGAAAGGAACTGAATTGAGCACAAGAGAGGGAACTCCATCAAAATAATCTACAGGCAAAGGAATCTAGGTTTTTCTCTGTCTATTTCTTTTTATTCTGAATAGCAAATGAAATACAAATTGTTTTCATGAAATGATTTTCTTTTGAGTTTTGAAAATTAAATGTGTGATTTTGGTTCTGGGAAATGTTCTACACTGTTATTATACAAATGAAATGTTGGTTGGGTTTGGAAATAAACAATGTTACTGTTGTTCTATTCTGGGAAAAGAAATAAGTCCCTTAGTGTGAACTCTGGATCTGTATATCTTTGCTTTGTTTATATACATTCATATTTTAATGTGTATTTATAAATATTCATATATATATATATATATATATACATCTGTGAGCATATATATATACATATATTTTATAATTACATCTTATTCATATGTGTATATTAAATCAAGCACTTATTTATATGGCTCTGTATTCGAAATATATAAATACATATATATATGTATATATATAGATAAATATATATATACACATATAAATGTAATCATATATATTTATTTAATGAATTTTTTTTTTAAACTATGTGTGTGGCCGTACTACTGACGGCATTAATAAGTTTTATTTTTTTTAACTTTGTTTTGGTCGACCGAATGGTGATTCAGCCTCGGCCGTAACCACCGTCCGGCTGTCTGTGGAGCTTCGTGCGGCAGTCTAGGGACTGTCCGCTGGGCCGGGTGTCACTTGTGCGTACGCCTCTTATAGCATTGGAATTCTATAAACCTTGAAACTTGTGTTATAAATTTTGAGCGATAATTCTTTATGTATTAAAATATTCATGCTTTTAAATAAATGAATAAATATATATATATATATATATATATATATATATATTTATATATTTATATGTATATATGTTTATTAATTTGTTTAGTTATATACTAAAAGTCATCTTTTTAACTGGTAAATTGATCAATTAATTCTGTTGTAATTAGACTGTTTCTTTTCTGATCTGAGAAAAACAGAAATTTATTTTAGTAATAAAATAATGAAAATAGAAAGGAATTGCTATTATATTTGTTAAATTATAAATAGCCAAATGATATTATAAGTTAAAAGACAATTTCTGTATTTATGTTAGCACTGTTATTTAATTCTTACTTTAATATGAGTACTGTGAAAACATAATTTATTGTGGAATTTAAGTAAGTTATTTGTGTACCCTTGTGAGTTGTATCTTGTAAATTAGTTGGGTTCGGGAAATTGTCAGTTCATTGGTGTGGGAACCCATTTGTGTAATGAGAGTATTCTGAAAACTGATGTCTTCCAAAGGATTGTGATTTTTGCTGAATTTATATCTTTTCATTATGAGCTTCTGTTATGTTATGTTTTGAGAATGGGGTGTACTGAGTTGTGGGATTTTGATATGGTATTTATTTGCGAGTTGGGTTATGCCTCGTGTATTATTTTTATTGTTGTATTTCAATATTCATGATTGGAATGGTACAACTCCTGTTACCTTTTTGGTTTTGGTTGGGTCTCTAAGGAGAGTGGCTCCTCGTGGGGGCCGGCGCCCTGTTTAAGGGGAAGGGCACAGGATAACCCACGAGTTAGTTAGTAATCAAGTGAAAACCTAATAATTAACTTAGGAGGGTTGGGTAGTAATATCATTATAAGATTTAAAAATATGGATGCCTCATTTTCATTAGTGCTTCCGCAGACTAATGGAAGGCTGAGAAGGCCATGGTTGGCAAGGTCGTAACCTCGTCTTCACGAGAGGTTTACGGCTCTGCATGAGTCACCCTATGAACCGGTGCCTCCAGTTTGGAGGAAGGGCACAAGATAGCCATAGATGGGACCGGTGCCTCTAGTTGGGAGGAAGAGCACAGGATAGCCCATGTAGGACTATGCGATGAAACTCTCCCCTAGTTGCCCATGTGTATTTATTTAATTGTGTTCCTCTGGAAGTATGTTATGGGAGTTGGTTTAGATTGTTGTTGAATGGACTTATATTGATTTATGGATTATTGCCTTGATACATCTTTAGTGTACTTTGTGGTCTTGTATGATCTCATTGATATTTTACTTATGACCTTGTACTCTTATGGTACTGTGATATGATGTTATTGTATTGTTTTATGGCAATTTGGAGTATTGTGTTATGGCTCTATGTTTGGTACTTCTTGTTATGTTTGTACCTCGGTTCTTGTCGGTTGACAGTCTTGGTCGGGGTTACTTCCCTGTCACCTCTTAGCACGGGGGTGGTCGGGTGGAACGTGCTCCGCACACCGTTGGGTTCCCCATCAGCGTTCGTTGGCCCAGTCTCATCCTGTTGAAGTTTGTACCAGAAGATCTTTATACTCTGTTGAGAAATCTTGTATATTGTATTCATCCCACATGATTGGGAACCATGATGTAAACTATATGGATATGATGTATAATTAAAAGATGTTGTAATGTAGTTATCAACTTTGTATCCTTACTTGGCTTTGTGAAATTCCTCATGGTATTACTTTATGATGGAATATATGTATTCATGTTATGTTGGCATTTATAGTTCCTTATTGTTCGTATGGTATCTTTGTGTTGACGCTTGTAGTGTTTATTTCAATGTGACCTCGCGTGCCCCAAAGAACAAAGTTGGTTATGTCATTTGTGTTGTAATGAAATGAAGTATATGATTATTTAATATTGTATATTGTTATTTTTTATTTTTTAAAAAAAAATTGTGTGTTTTTTATGTGGTTGTTCTTTGGGGTTTGCACGTCTGGCGTTACATAGAGAAATGCAATTTAGGTTTTGAGTCATTATGTAATAGGTTTTGAGTTCATAGAGATTTAATGTTGTATAATAGTACTAGCATTTGAGTTGATATGAAAATTCAAGCTCATGTCTCTCCATTGTACATGCATATCTGAACTTTGAATGAAATAACTAAGGGTTGTTTTATCCATCTCACTTTGTTGTGGTGTGTATGATTCTTTAGCTTTAATTCAAGGAATTAATCAAAATGCTTGAATGGGATTATAGGCGGATATGTGTTGTATAAGGATTTGATAAGTAGTCCTGGGTTAGAATGCACACTGATGAAATTGTAATGCAATATTGTCAGGGATCTTATATGTAATGTATTAAATATGTTATAAACCTATCGATGTTTATGAATTTGACTCCTGCAATGGATATATGGCACTGATCTAAGTTGTAATTATTCGTGTAGTTCAATATTTGTTTGTCTTTGCCTAGAGCTTGCTACAAATTATAAATCATTGACTATCTTATACAATGGATTGTGTTTAGTTATCTCACGCTCCAGATAGTTGATATTGTCTATGAACAGCCAATTCTAGTTGATATTATCTTATCGTGTTGAGCTATTAAGTGAGATCATCTGCTATTGTTAATGTTGTTTATAATAATGGTGCAGAGGTTGTAAACACATTAAGGGATCACCCTCACGAGTCTTGCAGAGCCCGAAGTGTCTGCGAGGCTTTTAAGTCCTCGTCAGTTGGTCGAGGTCCCTTCAAGTTGCCTTCGATTGGAATTTGGAAATTCATAGGTATATTAGAACAAACTCGTTACATTGTAAACCAACATACACATCAACCACTAAACAACCACCTCTACAACTGACTTTTTAATCTTTTATGATCACATGAAACATAAAACACACTAATTTCAAGGTTGTTAACATCACTATTGAAATGTTTTAATTTTTTGACCTTTCAAACATTAAAAGTACATCATTAAATTAATCATGTAATGGCATAAAAATTAAAAACATCATTAATTAATTATGCAACCACATAAGTCAAATATAATTCTATCAAGAAATTAATATCAAATAGATAATATAATGAAGTAACTTATACATTTCAATGTCATTGATCTTCTTCTTCATCCAACTCTTTGTCTGTATCATCCGATCCATATTTGACATTGTAAGGATTGGTCATATCATCATCATCGTCATCGATATCAGTTTCGATAATGTCATCATCCACAGAGATGTCATCTTCATGAACATTAACTCCTACATCATCATCATCTAGTTCCTCCTCTTGAGCATCTTGTCCAAGGACATCATCAACTAGGCTGTTGATCCTGATCATCATCTACATCTTCTTTTTGGTTCTTGGTATCTTCTTCTTCACCACATTATACTTGCCATTCTTCCTCTTGGATCATGTCTATGACAAATGACCAACCCGGTTTACCTAGAACCTCTGAGTAAAATACCTGCTCACATTGGCTTGGAAAAACATAGGGCTCATTTCCAGCTCGCTCAATCAACCTTGTATTAACCATGGTAAATCCATTATCATGTTCAATAACAATTCTCTTAGGATCATTTTCATTCAATCGTAGCCTATACCATAGGACGACGAACAAAATTAATCAGAAGGACTTAAAGTCACACTCAAGTATATCATCCAAAATCTCATAGTGCTCGATTTTGAGATACGGATGTCAATAAACTAAATGAAGCATTAGTCACTTGAAAAGAGCTGCGATTCTACGATCACAAGTTTTCATGTCATCCCTGTATTTTGATTTGAAATTTACGACCATTGCACCACATAGCCTTGGGGTGTTTCACCTGCAATATGTCAAATATGTAAAAATTATTGCAATATTGTCAGTTGATAAACATATTTATTCTTGGCCGAATGTATGCAAAAAAAAAATCTCAACATATATATACATCAATATAATTGAAAATAATTAAATAATATGGTGATTAATATATTTATACGTACCTGTTTATCTCTTAAACCATATGCTAAATCAATTTCCCTTTGTGTAACATTGGAATCTCCATTACGATGAGCTTCTTTAACCAATGAAGCCACACCTTCCCATGTTAATGCACGACCAAATTGTTGACATCATTCAATCCATACCGTCATCCAATCAAGATTGTTGGCGACGTACAAATGTAGTGCATCCCACTCTTGACCAACTGTACCAAAATAAATTAAAATTCACAAATGACGTATAATTAGTTAAATACCAAAGTATACGACCTTAATTTATAATTGATGTAAATTGAAGATTAAAAATTAAATAAGTACAATATACATAAAAACCATATGTAAAATGCATTCCAATTAATCTCCCTGACCATCTTATTATTACCTCTCACTTTCCTCAATATACCTTTCCCCAACAGATACTCCCCTTCGAATTTGTTAATGGAGTTGGGATCCCAAATGCGATCTAAATGGATCTTTGTTGCAAACTTAGGAAGATATTCACTAATGTACACCATGGTCTGGTATACCATATATCCCTCCACCATAGAACCCTCAGAATGTGCTCTTTGTCTAACCAAAGCCTTGAAAAATTTCAAGTGCCTCTCAACCATCCACATTGACCTTGTGTGTATAGATCCACACAATTCAATCTCCTCAACTTGGTGTATGAGGTAGTGTTCTTGTGCATTGAAAAATGTTGAAGGTAGACACTTTTGCATTTCACACATTAGACGAGGAATTTTTCTCTTCCAATAATTTATATCTTCTTTATGGATTTTTTTAGATGATAGCCATCTACAAGTGATTCAAGGTGAAAATATATTAACGATATTTAACAAAATATATAGTATATTACATAACAAGTAGAAACAAATGGAAGTGTAAGATGTATCTGATGAATTGAACAAATCTCACTACTTACCTCATGTATTTTCCAAGATCATATATAACTTGCTTGACATTGTTGTCAAAGTTGTCTAGGAGAGATAAGTGCAGAACATCTTGCAACAATTATAAAATGATCTTTTCATTATTTTTTCAAAGTAATGCGCCCACAATACCATGGAAAAAATTGGCATTACAAATTATATAATATGTCTGTTCTGCTGTGAAGGTATGCGGTCATCGTTTTCATCCACGACCCAATTCACCTTTCTTTGTTATTATATTGTTTTATATTAGCAACAAATCCTGTGGAAATTGTGATTTTTGTATGACTTCTTTTATAGCATTGTTTTATTGCTCTATTAATAAACAAGGAAGGGCACTTATATTAATTTGGTCTCCATCGCTATTTAATTGAATGACATTTTCATTGCATGATTGGCTTCCTGAATGTCACTACAAATTTTGACAATTTTTTCTTTGTCATACCTTCCATCCAATACTTTTCATAACATTTCTATTATATTCTTTATGATATGCATTGTATCAAACAAATGCACAATTTGTAGTTGTTCATAGTAGGGCAACATACTAAATTGTCTAGGATAACTTTTGGGTCCACATGAAGTCGACCATTAATGCCTTGGCGACCTTCATAAAGGCATATAAGTTAACAAGTGCTGTAACAGTATTGTCAATTACACAATATGAGTAAACACAACACAATATAAAATATAAAAATCAAACATATCATATATGATAGATAAAAATTTGATCTGATGTATAACCTTGGCGATTAATTCTATTATATTCCAACTTCCATAGGCGAGGTGTCATTCTTCGTGGTTTTGATGTAATCTCCTCTTTCCCATTGAAAATATGTTTTTCAGTAGTTTGATACTTATGATTTCTATGGAGGAGGTGCCTATACTCATCAAACACATGTGCTTTCCTAAACTTGTTGAACGGCGAGATTTCATCTTTGGACCACAAATTGGACATAAAATTTTTCCCTTTGTTTGAAGACCTGCAAGATCATATATAATTGGATTAAATATGTCAATTTTTATAATTATATATAATGAATAGATATTTTAAAATATTCATGATATCTACTTCATCAAATTAAATATTGTTAAAAGTGTAATTGACGTTATAATACCACAAAATATGTTAGCCACGGGGCATCATGAATTGTCCATACAAGCATTGCATGGAATTGAAATTATCTTTGTCCTATTGGTCTGGAGACGTCATACATAGTGACGCCAATCCATAACTTTAGTAACTCGTCGATAAGAGGCTCAATATATACATTCATATCTTTAACTTGGTACTTACCTAGTTGAATGAACATAAACATTACATAATTATTATAACCATTTTACTGCAATATATAAAAATTAATGTACATCACTATTGAATGAAAAAAATATAAGTCATTATGCAACAAATAAGACAAATGAGATGCTACTACATTAAAGAAAATTGATGTAAACAAATACCTAGAACAATCATTGACAACATTATGTGCTCCCTCTTTATTGACATCCATGGAGGAATGTTATTGTTGATAACAAAAGCAATTTGGTAAATAGATCTGAAGCTCTCCAAATAAATTGACAGATGCATGCTGCCAATGAAAGCTTGAGATTACGAGGTTCTTCTTTACAGTGTGGTTATTTTTCCTCCATGTCCCTATATGCAAAACCATTCATAGGCATTCAAAGAATGTCATCTCCACTTCTATTTTGTGCATGGTAATCCATAAATTGTGCTAAACTTTCACACCTAAATAATTTGCATATGTGGAATAATGAGAAATATAATGAAGAACCTTGCGAGGCACCTTTTTGTTAGTAATTCTGATATCACATATATGACGATACACGGGCGTGCATTTGCCAAAATTCACTTACAGTATTGTTTACACTAATATATAATATGATCATTGGGACATGCACTCTATTGTTGATACTCCCATTCAATATCTTTCATAATGGCACATAAATCTCGGTATGAGCGAGGTAAAATATTTGATGGTGGTAACAAAAATTCACCAATCAATATACAACAAAAAATAATTTGTTCATATAAAGAATATTAATGGTACATATTTCATCCTTTATTTACTAGTGATGAACTAACAACAATTAAAATAGATGAAAAAAGATGACATATATGACATACCTTAACATCTGTGAGATTGTTATGTTTGATAAACCATTCATAACCTTCAAGTTCAACAACAACAATACAACAGAGAGAAGAGTTGTTTGGGAGCCTTCGCAAAAGGGGCTGCGCTTGTCAGAAATGCGGAGTAAATCATGAACATCATCAAAACGTCTGATCATCGCGGTGGCTACGCACTAAATGTAGTCAATCTTCAAACAGCTAATATTTAATTTGTGTTTTTCGTTTGATCTGTCTTCTTCCATGTGATCATTAACTTCATCTTAGATGTTGTTATTCAAGTTCCTGTCATCCGCTTGCAAAACCACATTCTCACGGTGACGATAATCCATATCATCTAGCTAGGGTTTACCTTTATAATATGATAGACACAAATAAACCATGATCATGATCAAGTGATTATATATATATATATAATGTTAAAACAATATAAACATTTACAAATTCAATCAATATAAACACATATAATGAACAACTTACCAATGGACGATAATCATGCCCCCCTTCAACATAACCATGCTTCCTACAATGTTTCTCAGCTGTTGTGATTAAAGGTCATCTCGTCTTTAAGACCTTGTAATTATTGCAAGGACAATAACATTTCCCATCACCCTTTCTTTTCAATCCCCAGCCCCACCAATCCTCAAGTGAAATCTTCATTTTGTGCGAGGATTAATAAAGCCCATCTAACATGATTTTCTTTTACCAAGCTTACGTATTGGGCTCTTCTAAAAATATCAAACTCACCTCCAATTTTTATTCATGAGCGGGTAACATAATCTAATAATTACGATGTACTTTAAAAATTTTGTACTACCAAAAGAAGATGATGCGAAGTTAATGACCCCAAAAAACAATTTACAATGCTAATTCCAAAACTTATTAAATTCTGATTTTACTATGATTTCCAACCGTTAAGACTCCTAAAATCAGAATATTCAACTTGATCACAAAATTCCTACAACAATGGAGGTAGCGAGCTAGTAAGAGCAAGTGACCCATTCGTAAGGAGCAACAAGTCGAAATCATCATTGCTAATGTCAATATGGATTTATCCTTTTAGTTAAAGATGCAATGTGTCACTTCTTATGACGAGCTTATCCCTAGGGCCCTCAACATTGAGAGATCCCTAATAAAAAATAACAGAAGCATTGGTAAGAGCATGATTGAGATTGCGACCCTAGCCTCTGTGAAACATAAACAATAACTATAAGCGGATTAGTGAGGTTGCAATGCGAGAAAGATTGAACATTGTAGGTAATAACAAGAATCTTGCAATCTAAGATTGCTGTGGCAATAAAGCACTATGTAACTTAGTGACATTTATAAATACAATCTATGGTAAGAAGAATGATAGTCACTTGAGATGTGACAGTCAAAAAGAGGTTGAGTAGTGACAAGATAATAAAGCTCAAACCTTGCATAGTAAAGTGAAGATTTTAACAGTGAGTTTCCTTACCCCCTTGCTGACCTTAAAGGTTTTTCAAATGCTTTTGGTAGTGTTAGACAAGGCAAATGCAATCAGGGAATGACTGTCCAAATGAAGTAACAGTGGTATCATAGGTTCAATGTTTCTTCTTAGCTATTAATATTGTATAATGGAGGTAGTGGATTGCATGTTTGAGCAGTGTTTTAAGACTCACCAAAGATGGTAGAATAGAAAATAATACCTTGTAGACTATGAAGTAGTGTCAATAAGGTTGAAGGATCTTAAGAACTACAATACCATGAAACAATGAGTCCCCTGTAGTAAGTAGGCAATCTATAGGGCATAGTTTGATTTTATAGAAGGATGCTCATGAAAGGAATCTTCAGTGATAGTGAGTGAGTTGTTTGAGATTGCAGGCTGAGGGTGCAATACCAGTCTCTTAAAGGGAAGCTAGCAAAGTAGTAAATGTGTACAAGAAAGAATTAGATAAGTACACAACAAACAGAATTCAATGTTATCTTCCATAATGCCTTGATTTGAAGACAAAAATCTCATTGTATCTTCATGATGAAATTGGTGACCTTAATGGTCAATCACTGGCAACCATGATTTTAAAACATGCTATTGTGCTTATGGAGGCAACATTTTAAGCAAGGCAGTGAGTGGTGGTTTGGAACAATGGCAGGTATGAAGGACTCGCTTTATATGCATACTATGCAGTCTAGCTTAAGACAGCATTCTTAGAAGAGATTGAAGGTGGATTATGGAACTCAAGGGTTACCATGAAAAGGATTAAAGCAAAGACTGAGATCTATTTAAAAGCCATGGTCATGAAGATATTAAAAATGTCACATGCAAAACCCTAGTAGCTGGAGTAATGAATACGGTGCCAAAGAGGATAGTGTGTTGCAGGGGCTGATTTAGGAAGTCTCATTATCTAATTACGGAAATACATCATTTATTTATTTTTATTAAAAGAAATAATTCTTCCTATATAGGATACATTGATGCTAAAGCCTCTTGAAGGAATTTGAGTTATGCGAAATATATGTCAAAGTAACATTCATAAGGTTTAGAAAATCTTGATCACTCTCTAGAATAACCCATTAAACATGGGTTGTGCTTGAATGCACTACATAATTGATATAACACAACCACTCTGCATATCAACCAGAGTTATAGGCTCTTTATTGCAGCAAGAGGTAATCACTCCTCGATCATGCTATAATTACATCCTATCCTGTTAAACTTGAGACAACCTGAATGCACCCAATGATGATTATTGACACCTACATTACACAACACAGATTAACTATATTATATGAGGTGCCTCCATTTCTATCTATAGCCACATTAAACTTGGGTCACACATGAATGCATCATGTATTTGTTATACTTTACAACTATGCCATGACCAATAGAGTTATGGATCACACGCAATTATAGTCACAAGAATCGTTCCTCGGTTGTGATCTTATGGTGATTTTAACAAAATCACGGACAAGAAATTCTCTCAAAACCATAACCTCTAAAATGAAATCTGATGAGATGTTGCTTTAAAAATATGATTTACAAACCCTAGAACTACAAATCCTGACTTCTGGCCCGAATTCTACAAAAGACAATGACTACCCTCAACTGGCGATATCTTCTTGAATTTTTTGTATTTTCCCAAGAAAATCGTCCTTAGTTCTCCACGAACTGTCTCAAGTAGAGCAAAACATTGTCACAATAAATCAGGCGCGAACTCACTTTTCTTTATGTCGGCCACAATTTGATTTTTTTTAATTTTTCATGTTTCTCAAAAATTCGACGAAACTGATAGCCGACATTTCGATGAACCCCAGGTTCGTCAAAATTTTGACTAACGTTGGGGATAAATTTCAAAAAAATTGAAATTACACATCAAATTTTACAAGCACTCGACGAACATCGAATTTTACATATTTTGTCAAACAGTTTCATCGTATTTTGTAGTCAAATGTATTAGTGAGAGAAAGGTAATACTGACTAATGGAGGTGGTTGGATAGGTAAAGGGAAATGGATGGCAACAGGTAAAAGACCTTTGGCAAGTCCTAGTGTATAGATGGAGGCAAAAACAAGAGTAATCAAAGCCAATAATGAAAGGAAGAGTATAAGAACAGAGAATTATGGTATGGGTCAATGGAAATGTACTATAGAATAGAGGTTTCTTACTCTAGCTTGGACATGGTGGTATCAATCTCAATTCATGAGGCATGAAATTTTTTTAGGGGGGGTGTATGGTGCAGGAGCACCTACACCTCATCCTCCATACTTGATCATCTGATGGTAAATAGGGAGGTAAATGGGTTGGTATGGTCATTTTTTAACATATTTTATTTTGAATAAGGTCAATCAAGACCATTAAGCATGTCTTAGGGTGATTTTTTGAGTTAGGTGTTAAAATGAGTAAAATTGTGATCTTGCACTAAAGTGTCTTTTTAGCCTTTGGAGGAAAATTCTTGAGTTTGTATATGGATGTGAAATATTAGTGTTTTTTTTATATAATAAGGCTATTTTCAAGCCATTGGTTTGGTTTTAGTGATTTATAGGTGTTAGGGGTGCAAACATTACAATATGAGTAATATTGTTGTTATACCATGTGTAAATGATGTAAACTTGGCCTTCAACAGTCACAAGTGTTTTGAAAATTAGTTGGAAGGTGGTTGGTCATTGGTTGGGCCTGGAAAAAACTTTAAAAGGCAAGAGAACCTCATTTTGTAATGTTGGTTAGAAGATTTGAAGGAAAAAGATCAAATAAACTCTGCTATTTCTCAGATTTTTTGTGTTTTTCTCTCTTTTTCATACTTGTACGGGTCCATACAGGTTAGTTATGGTCTAAAAATTCTAATGTTTGTAATTATATGTCTTTATTGGCTAATACATTTTATTTGAAGATCTAACTCATCATCTTGTGTGAAAAAACATTTAAATACAGTAAACACTATGTTTTCCTGAGTTTGGGGATTGAGGAGAATAATATGAGAAATTAACTAGCCCACCTACTGTATTTGGTGATGTTACTTGGTGGGTTGGTTTGTAGGATGATAAATTCAGTGTCTTGATGTGTTTCCATGGTTGGCAAGGCAGAAGAGTTGAGTTGATTGAGATTAGGTGTTACCCTAGGGTAAAATTTCAATGGTTTCCTTGTGAAAATGGTGTGTCAATGATGGGTTTCGACAAAATAGTGAAAGAAGTGTCTTTGTGATGGATCCTTGAGTTTGTGCTGAGCATATGCCTTGAATGGGTCTGACAAACCTGGGTAGATAGTTTTTCAATAAACCCTTGAGATTTGTGTGTAAAATGAGGGTTTGTAAATTCGGTGTCAAAATTGTCTTGAATCTGAAGAATGATCATTGAATTGGGTGTTTTGTGACAAGTCCAATGACTGTCCAAAGAGTTTTAATGAATACAAAGTGATTTGAGGATACTTCATTTGAAAAATAGGCCTAATTCTAGTAGCCTAAAACAGGGATGTTGCATTGAAACTCTTTATTTTTGTGAAGAGGTCACTTGAATCTTTTTGGGAAGTTGTTTTGTATCAGGTTAAGAGTCTTTGTAGATGTTTGGTTGGCCATTGTAAGGTCTTATTTAAAAGATAACTCCATTTGTTGGATTTTGAAGGCTAGGAGCCTCTTGAGGAGTGCTAAGGGGAAAGTTGTGAATTGTTTGAGCCAAATAATTTTCTATTGGTTTTGTGTTTTCTCCACCTTGGTCTGGATCACATGTAGGAGCACTTTTTTTCAGTGCTGCTACATGCAAACGAAATTCTATTAGATGTAGAAGCGCTAATTTTCAACGCTTCTACACAAAAATA